>PGTU02015862.1:0-18141 GCA_002896215.2 Cicer echinospermum | reverse complement strand
ATGAGAAATTGGGGTGTTACATTTCTCCCCCTGTTGAAAAAATTTCGTCCTCGAAATTTACCTGACGAAAACAGTTCTGGATAAGAATTCGCGCATCTGGGCTTTCGACCTCTTCCACGTAGCAACTTTCACCAGTTAACACCTCCCCCAGACATACCTTAAACCAATGGATATCGTCTGTGCCCCTTTATGTCTTTGGACCTTTTGGTCTCAATCTCCGTAGGGTAAGGTCTCAAAAAGTTAAGATTCTCTTTCTATTTTGGACCTTGGTCTGACTCAATCAGAACGTGTGAGGGATGAAAGTGTGTGCAGCTTACAAAGTTGAGACACATGAAAAACACTATGGAGGAATTTAGAAAGCAGACGATAGCAACGCAAATCTGATATGCTAGCGTTACCCGATCACGTTTGAGAATTTGGTAAGGTCCTACTAAACCGGAGGTGTACAGCTTTCGATTTATCGCGGACACACACCAGTTTGCTTGGAGGTAAACTGCTCAGAATACCATGATCAACTTCTTTGAAATTCCGATTTTTTTTCCTTCTTTTATCATGGTAAACTCTTTTGCCTACCCTGAGATGCCTCTCATCTTTTCCTGATATCATTTTTACTTTCGGTCAGATAGTCCTGTTGATACAAGTATCGGTCCTAACACAAGGTATCACGCCGGTCTCAAACAACACAGAGGGGTCCTAGCTACATCTTCTCGCGCATTACAACGCCTCCAAAGAAGGGGCCATTTCCAATCTAGAGTGGACACCTATTGTTATAGGTAACACTCTATAGTGGCAAAAAGCTATCCCAACTCCATTTTGGTTCCTAACACACAAGCTCTCAACAAGTCTTCTAGGTTGATTGGTTTCGCTCAGTCTTGACCATACTGTTTGTGGTGGTTGCGACTTCATCCTAAGGTTCGTGATACTTAAAGCGCTTTTGTAAACCATTGCCAAAACTTGGAGGTAAACCTAAGGGTCTTCTGTCCGAAGACGTTAAACTTGATGGGGATTCTCATGCGAACCTTCACAAGGTTTCCTTTATATATAAGTTTCAGCTAACCTTTTCCATAGAATATGAGTTATTTTATCGGAGATGAAAGTGGAGCAAGACTTAGTTACTCTATCCACAATTGACCCACAAGATGCTATGCGTACCTTTTTGAGTCGAGGTAGGCTACAACAAGTCCATTAGGAATGCTATCCCTTTCCATTCGGAATGCCCGCTCACAGAGTGTTCATCAAAACCTGAAGGTTTTTGATGGTTCTACCTTAGATTTTGTGGCAAGCTCAACAGCATACACAAATTCAGCAACATCTCCTTTTCATTTTAGGCTACCAAAATTCTTCTTGAGGTCTTAATATACATCTTTGTGGCCTCCACGGGTGAATACTTAGACAACTCCTATGTCCTTCCTCTAAGATCATCTTTCTTAACTCCTCTACATCGGGAACACAAATCCTCTCCTTAAATCTCAAAATCCCATCCACACCTATTTTAAAGTCAGGTTCTCTCCCTTGGTCAATCGACTGTAACTTATCTAAAAGATACAAATCCAACTTCTGACTCTTTTCAATCTCTTCCAATAGTCCACTAGTTACCTTCAACATTCCCAATTTAATACTTTCTGGTGTCACTTCACAAACTAAACTAAGGTCTCTAAATTGTTCCAACAACTCACTATGCTTAACCATTAAGGCGGACACACTCAAAGTCTTCCTACTCAAGGCATCAGCCACTACATTGGCCTTTCCAGGATGATATTTAAGCTCAAAATCAAAATCTTTAAGAAATTCCATCCACCTACGTTGTCTCATGTTCAACTCCTTCTGATCAAAAAGATACTTAAGGCTCTTGTGGTCACTAAAGACTCAAAGTCTAGATCCATATAAATATATGGTTCCACATCTCTAAGTACAAAGAACCAACTGCTGCTGAAGTTCTAGGTCATCGGGTAGTGGAAGTGTTCTCTTCATGAAATCTTCAGTTAGGCCTAGAAGCATATGCTACCACCATTATCATCCTGGCATAAGTATCCCACATGCATCCGACCACACGCATCACTAAATATACTACAAAAGGTTCACTGTCAGGTCAGGTTAATACTAAGATGTGCAGAGGTCAATCGTTTCTTAAGCTCTTGGAAACTTATTCTCAACAATGAGTATCCCACACGAACAATTCCCCTTTTGCGGTCAACTTAGTCAAGCGTAAGGCCAACCTGGAGAATCCTCTATGAACCTACGATAAAACAATCCTTAGGAACTCCTAATCCTCAGTATGATTTAGGTGCTTTCCATCTAAGTACCACTCTCCACTTTGGTAGGATCAAACAGCTATTCCACCTTTTGAAATTATATGTCTAGAAACTTACTTCCTCTAACCAAAACTCACACTTAACAACTTGCAAATAAATTGTTTCTCTTAAGGGTTTTCAAGACTATCCTTAGATGTTCACATGTTCTTCCTTAGTCCTTAGAGTACACTAAGATATCATCTATAAACACAACACAAAAAGAGTGAGGTAAGGATGAAAGATTCGATTCATGTAATCCATAAACACTGCTGGTGCATTAGTAACACCGAAAGGCATAACCAAATACTCGTAATGGGCCATAACGGGTCCCTAAAGCGGTCTTAGAGTACAGAAGTCACCGATCTGATGTAACCTGACCTGCAGATCGATCTTACTAAACACACAGACCCTCTCAATTGATCCAAAGGTCATCTATCTAGGTAGCGGGTACTATTCTGATTGTTTACTTTATTAAGTCGAACGGTAATGCTCCGCATAACCTCATAGACCATCCTTCTCCTTAACCAACATCACAGGTCAATCCCCATGTGAAACACTAGGCTTACTAAATTGTTTATCTAAAAGCTCTTCAACTGTTCTTAACTCAGACAATTCTAAGAGGAGACATCCTATACGGTGCAGATATGGTCCAGTACCTGGTCACAGTCAAATGCTAAAGCTCAATTTCACGCTCTGGTGGCAACTAGTGACACTTCAGGAATACTTCAGGGAATACACACAATAGGAACATTCTCGTATTACCACTTTTCTTCAAATTCCAATGAGGGAAGGATCATATAACTGGGCCATCTTCTTCAAGAGGTGCCTTTCATTGGTTGGTGGATATAATTGCTAGGCTTTATCCCTCCTCTTCTGACTCCATGAATTCAATGGTTTTAACTGAAAAAATCTACTGGACACGGTTGGCAGATAGCCAATCCCATACAAGAATCACATCAACCAGACGCAAAGGTAGACACACTTAGTCAACTCGAAAGTCCTCCACACACATGATAGAAACGCAAGACAAACACTTAGAGGGTATCTAACAGAATCACTAGTGGTACTCACAATCGAACTCATACTGTAAACGAGATACATGTAGTCCTAAACGTCTAACACAATCAAGAGAAACAAAAGAATGAGTGGCACCACAATCAAATAGTACAAATAAAGGAGTATCACTTATGAGACACGTACCTTGGATCAAGTTGTCTTTCTCAGACGCTCCTGCACCACTAAGGGCAAAGACTCTTCCATTGGATTTAGGTCTGCTGGCTTGGGAACTCTGGTTTCCAAGCTGTGGAGTCTTCCTTGGGTAAGGGCATGTGGTGCTAATGTGGCCTTGTTGTTGACAATTAAAACAAGTAATTCCAGCATCTCTACATTCATATGTCATGTGACCCTGCTTTCCACACCTGCTACATCGAATAGGAGTAGCTAGGTAACCATTATTACCATTGTTGTTGCGTGAGACTCGACTCATGTTGTTACTATTTCCGCTACTAACTCCTCGTCCATTGGGGTTTCCTCTACCACTCCCATAACTATAATTGTTCCCATTTCCTTTTCCGTTACCACTACTAGCTCCTTTTCCAGCTGAAAAACTGTGTTGTTGATAATTCAAACGACTTCCAGATCTACTAGGAGGGAAAAAGTAAGGTTTTCCTCTATTATGATGCATAGGCCTCTTGTCCTTCATGATTCCCGTGTTTCGATAATGTGCCTTTTCAGCACGGCTATCCTCATCATAAATCCTACTCTTATTCACTAGGGTAGGAAAGTCGCGGATCTCTTGCATTCCAACCTGTTTCTTGATCTCTGGCCTAAGTCCCATTTCAAACTTGATGCACTTAGACTTTTCTCCTGCTTCTCCAACATAGAGTGGATAGTACCTGGATAATTCCTCGAACTTAGCGGCATACTCCATTACTGACATATTCCCCTGTTCCAATTTAACAAATTCCATCTCCTTTCTATTACGGATATCTTCAGGGAAATACTTAATTAGAAACATGTTCTTGAATATAGCCCAAGTAATTGCAGTCCCTGCATTCTCTAAACGTTGGCGTGCATTATTCCACCAATGTTCAGCTTCTTCCGTCACATAAAAGGAACCAAGACACTTCCTGACCTTCAGACATGCCACTCCTCTGAAAAATCTTTTCACTTTCTTTGTAACCCATTTCGAGCTCCATCAGGATATAGTACCTTCAAACGATGGAGGGTTAGGCCTTGTGGAATCGATCCATCACCATGAATTCATTAGGCATATTCCCATGGCCACCACTGTAGCTATACTTGAGTAAACAGCTTGACAGCAACCTTGCCTAGCCTCGAGTAGCAGCTTGCCGCAGAGGCTTGTGCAGAAGCTTGCAATTCAGCCAAAGCTTGAGAGCATGCACTGTAACTCTGCCAGGGACTCAGAGCTCAGCACTTCGCAGCATCATTCCTTCCATCAGCCATCACTACTTAGCGTCAATCAGATAAGCCATCGAATATAGTGAGACAATGGGGAAGTGAGGCCTAACTTAGCTCTACAATACTAACACAATAATACCATAACTATCAAAATACCATAACAGAGTACACAAGAAACATAGCAAACACATAACCATTACGGTCTGATTGGACAACCAGCTCTGATACCTACTAATGTGCACCCTAACCCCAAAATACATTTTTTTTTTCTGATAAAGAGTATCACCATAACATAAGCATGTCACATAAATCCAAAATTCATCAAACATAAGGATTTCAAATCAAGTATCAACCACAGAATTCTTTTTGAAGTACACATACTCATGTTTTAAATCAGTGCAAATATAGTCCCAACCGATGTCACTATCAGTAGCGGGATTCCCAATAAATAACATCATACATCAATGCAATGCTACTAATGAAGGTCTCATGGCATGGGTGGCTCCGCTCTCCTGATGGGTATTAGTCATGCACCTGCAACTTACAACTCTATGCTCCGTCGCAAACGGGTATGCCAAACACAAACAAGAGAGGGTGAGTATCGAAATTATGTAACAGTTATAGAAATACACGAGAGGAACACGCAAAAACAATCAAATTCACAATCTCAACAGTCAAGTGTAAATAATTATCAGCGACTTATCAAATTCATCATAATAAGACATCAATAATAGATGAAATGCTATGCATGTCCTAGACTCTATACTTCACAATTGGTACCATTACTACTCTGAAGTACTTGGTTAGGGGCCTGATACTATGCCACTACAAGAGGTGGACGGACAATTCATGAAGTGGCCAAGTCCTCATAGATTCCCTCAACTCAAACCTGAGACACATATACGCACTAGTCGAGGTACTCTTGTGCAGCACGTAGTTTCCGTCCTTAGGGAAATAACCCACTAATCACATTAGGAATTACCCACTAGGTGTACCCCAAGGTCTATCAGTCTCTACCTTTACAGTTCGACTGTAGCCCTCACGATCAGGCTCATTCAGTCTGTACTCCCCGAATCACTAGGTCTGTCAGACCTCCTATATGATGACAACAACCTAACTCCAAATCTACAACACATATCTCAGACTTACTCGATATTCACTACTCACTAAGTTTCAGTTTGACTTCACGATACGTCATCATATATCTTATCAGTCCAATCACAATAAAATCAAATATTTGGTTTAACACCACTCACAATACAACAAATCCAATTCAATCAATCACATCCATAAGGGAATCAATCGGTGATACATTTAGTAATAATCATATTCAATTAAAAAAAAACAAGTTAACAAACATTCCAAGTCAAATCATTCAGACATTAACAATCGACAGAAGATTTTATAAGATCAGACAACATGCACTTAATATAAATAATATTCACACAATCTACAAGTGCTAATTATATTAGTCCTCAACTATATCCATCCACATCTTATTAATTAAATTATATTACTCAATAGGGCTTCATACTGTACGTAGAATGCCCGAATGAACATTTGGGAATTTCATCATCCCGTTCATCTCACTTATTTTATTACTCATGAAGATCGAACCTCATCTCACCCCTTACCTCGGCTGAAGATTCCGTCAATGAGTCTGATCTTGCTAACGGTCGTTTCTTTATCGCGTCGTCTCTAATAGTCCGCGAGAATATAACCAACACAATACAAAATACAAATGAATTACTACTATACATAATGAATAATTAATTAATAAAATACATAATAAATTAATATACGAATAAATAAAGAATGAATTAAATAATAAATAAATAGATAAATAAGTAAATGAATAAATAAATAAATAATAAATAAACAATATAAATGAAATGAATAATAAAAAAATAATAAGGTAAATGAATAAAGAATAATAATTGGATAGTAAATAAGGAATAAAATAAGTAAATAGTTAATTAAGTAAAATAATAAATGAAATATAGATAAATAAATAAATTAGAATACAGTAACTGAATAAATAATTGAATAAATAAATAATAAGTCAAACAATACATAGATAATAAATAAATAAGAAATAAATAAAATAAATGATAATTAAATAATAAAATAAATAATAACTAAGTAAATAAGTAGATGAGTAAATAAATAAAAATAAGTAAACAATTAAATAATAAGTAAATGAATAATAAATAGATAATAAATTAAATAAATAATCAGATGAATAAATAAGTAATGGAACAATAAGTATAAATAATAAGTAAATAAATAAATAAATAACATAAATAGTAATACCTTAATAAGTAAATAACTAAGTAAAATGATTAAATAAATAGATAAATTAATAAATAAATAAATAAATAAATCAGTAATGAATAATAAGTAATGAACAAATAAAGTAATAATAAATAAGTCAATAAATAAATAGATAAATAAATAAAATAAATAAATAAATACGTAACTGAATTAAATACTAAATTAATAAATAAATAATAAATAATTAAATAGGTAAGTGAATAATAAGTAATAAAATAAATAATAAATTAAATTAAATCAGTCAATGAATAAATAAATAAAAATAATTAATAAATACGCAAATAAATAAGTAAATAAATAAATAAAATAAATAATAAATAAATAACATGAATAAATAAATAAGTAAATAATAAAATAAATACTGAATAAATAATAATAAATACGTAATGAAATGATCTAAATAAATAAATAATCTAAATAATGATAAATTATCTAAATAAATAATTGAAAATAAATAATCTAAATAAATAAATATCTAAAATAAATATAATTAAATATAAATAAATAAATAAATTATCTAAATAAATAATCTAAATAAATAAATTAATCTAAATAAATAAAATAAATAAATAATAATTATATAAATAATTAACATAATAATTCAATTTAATAAATAATCTAAATAAATAAATAATTAATTAATTAATAAATAAATAAATAAATATTACTATTGTACTAAACCCAAAATATTTAGGTATCACCAAAATATAGGGAATTAGTATGCTAACCCACACAATTTCTAATTAAAAATAATATATTAGAAATATTTAAATATGAGGGTGATATCTATAGTCTAATGTTAAAAGTAGGTAGCAATATGCCCTCTGTAACAAATAATAGTACTTATATTATACTTAATTGATTATATGTGGCTTTAATTATAACTAACTAAAATGAAGTTTTTTGGACGTAAAAGTATTGTCGGATGCCTGCTCAGTATTATATTTCAGTCAGATCAGAGCTATTATAAAATACAAAAATTTAAAATAAAAGAAACCATGTACAATATTACTGCAATTTTGTATAAAAGTAAAATTATAAGAATTAACACAGAATCACATAATAAGCTGCGGAGGGGTACAAAAGGCGTAAAGTTAAGAACGATTCAACATGAAATATGAAAATATTTTATGAAGGAAGGGAAGGAAATGCCACAAAACATCTGACTACATAGAATTCGTAAAATTAGGAACCAACCTAGTATTTCCTAAAAATCTATCATTTCCTTTTGAAACATTTAAAACAAGACCTCCTTGAATAGATAATTTCTGGCCTAAATTATTTTATGAATCCTTCATTTTTTTTTTGTTGTCTGAATTTGCAAGGATATATATATCATTTGTTATTATAAATAATTTATTGCCTGCCCAAACTCAGAAAAAATGAGAGGAGGAATAACATACCTTACGTGGTTTTGTATTAAAATCGCGAATTGGGATTGGAAATTGGAAATGGAAGTTGGAATTGGAAATGGAAATTGATGGAATTGGAAATGGAAATTGAAATCAGATGGAATTGGAAAGCGGCTCCCTTATGCGGTAATCCCTGATTGACTGCGGCTCCAAATTGGGATGCAGCTTTTTGGAAGGCTATATATACACATACTACATAATGACCTAAGTATTATTATTATTATATTATTATTATTATTTATTATATTATTATTATTATTATTATTATTATTATATTATTATTATTATTCCATTCTATTAGAGCTACCTCTTGTTTTTTTTTATTTATATCTACATACATATTTATTTGTTTTATTTACTTTATTTTTTTTGTAAGTTAAATATGGTTAATATAATAATTTAAATCAACTACTAAAGCAAACACACAGACACATCTAAGAATTAGAACACATATTAACACTCATAAAAAAATAGTATTGTATCATTATACTATTTAAATTGAGATAATGAGAAATTGGGGTGTTACAACATCTGGTACTTGCCAACTACTAGGGAGCTCTCTTGTCTCTTGGCATAGCAAGAAACAAAACAGTGTTGCACTCTCAACTGCTGAAGCTGAGTATGTAGCAGCTGGTAGCTGTTGTTCACAGATTCTTTGGATGCAGCAAAACCTCTTAGATTTTGGTGTTTGATCTAGGAACAGTGCCCATCTTGTGTGATAATACTAGTGCTATTAATATCACTAAGAACCCTGTCATGCATTCTAGGACTAAGCACATAGAGATTAGGCATCATTTCATTAGAGACCAATATCAACAGGGCAAGATTAAGTTGGAATATGTCAATACAACTGAGCAGTTGGCTGACATTTTCACCAAGGCCTTGCCAAGGACATATAAGAATGAACTTGGCATTATTGATCGCAATGAAATCTGATCCATATGCAACAATCAATTGCTACATCGATTATCTTGTGGCCAGATAGGAAAAATGCATTACCTAATCGATTGTATAATTGATTTATGATGCATAGTGTTTTAAATTTGGTAATTTGGAAACACAATAATCGATTGCTAAATCGATTGTTTGGTACTTTATGTTCTTTTCTCTGTGTTACTTTTACTAGAATCGATTTGGAAATCGATGGATCACATCTCAGAAGCCAGATTGCTGAAGTTTGTTTTATCTCAATCGATTGGTAAATCGATTATATATTTGGAGAGTAGTTTAAAAAAATCGATTGGATAATCGATTGTGTGGTCAAGTCATCTACACTTTTGAGAAGATTTTCAGACTCAAGCCCGAGCATCGATTGGAAAATCGATTGAGTCAAATTTTGAGAGATTCTGTCTTTGAAGGAACTGATTTGGAATCGATGCTGATATTTTGAAACTTTCTGAATTTAAAAGGCAATCGATTGGAACATCGAGGTAGTAAAGGAGGATCTTTTACAAAATCGATTGACAATATATCCGTTGAGGAAAAAATTATAGCCGTTGGAATGGGTGTAACGGATACTTTTTTGAACCAAGTTAACATAATCGATTGGGCAATCGATTGGATAAACCCAGAAAGTATAAAATAATCGATTGGCAATCGATTCCGAACTGTGCTATAAAAACCTGGAAAACCCTAAATCGATTTCACAATCTAATTTTTCACAGTTTGCTCTCAGTTTACACATTCAACTTCAAATTTCTCAGCATCCAATCTCTCTTAGTCATCAATCTTCAACTATTTACCATGGCTCGAGTAAAACAAACGGCCAGACGACCATCATCATCTTCAAAATCCATTTCACTGGATTCTTCTTCTACCTCAAGTGGAAGAACTCTTTCATCTTCACCTCCTCCACCTCCCTCACCTCCAGCTAAACGTGTTTCGATCCCTACCCATAAAGTTTTAGCAAAAGATAAAGGCAAAGCTGTTGCCACAAATCAGGAATCAAGTAAGAAGAGGAAGGCTCCTCAGTCAGAAAAATTAATGGGTGATGCTATGAAGGGAGCCACCCAAAAGAAGAAGAAGCCTTCATCTCCACCAAAGAAGGCTCAACCTTAAAAGGAAAAACAAGTGGAAGGCAACTCTCTTCCTGACTCTTTTCTAAAAAGGAAAATCCAAGAAGCCAGAACTTTGGATTTCACCTTTTTTTGATACAAACGGGTTTGTGTTTCAAAATCATTTGAGATTTCATGGACTGGAAGATTTCCTTTCTTCATCACTGGAAGTCTATCTGAGGTTGGTAGGTGCCTTTTACTCCACCTTCATTCTAACCAAGACGGGTTTTGCTGCTGAAGTCAAAGGCAAAAAGATTGCAATGACTTTTGAGGAGTTTTCGAAACTCACTGGCTTGCCATTCTGTGGCTTCACCATTGATGATAGAGCACAGGATGCTCCTGAAGATGAAGGTTGGGAAACTTCTATAGACAAGCATGCGGCAACTAAGGAGCTAATGATCGACGACTTCGTTGAGAAGGTTTCTCTTCCAACAGGCTAGATGAAGGTTGAGCATCGGATGCCCGTGTATGTGCTAACAAGGATGTTAGTACCTAGAGCTGGAAATCACGCGGTTGTACAGCGGCTGGATATTATCCTGTTGTGGGGGCTGTACAAAGAGCTCAGGATGAGCTGGGCTTGGATTGTGCTGCTGAATATGGACGAGTCAGCACATGGAAAGCACATCCTACTCTACCCCCAAATGGTTACGAGGATTCTGAGGCATTTCAAGGTGTCTCTAGCCAATGAAGAATCTCTCAAAACCACAGTGACATTTGGTGAATCAATTGTGAACCAAATGCAGCTGCGACGCATAAATGGAGTATGGACAAGAACTCCATCTACTGCTTATCATGCACAACCCAGTGCTGATCAAGCCCAAGCAAGTGCCCAACCACCTGCACAATCTGAAGCATCTTCTGAGATCATGGCGAAGATGCTGGAGTTTATGAAGATTCAAGCTGCCCACAACGAAAGGATGGAAGCCTCTCTTCACAAGCTTCAAGCATCTTTGGACACCGTCGTTCAGGATGTTTCTGCTATCCAGGAGCACTTGGGACTCAAAATGTCGTTTGAAGACATTGTAGAGATCGGATGACAATCAACTGAAGAACCCAACCCTGTCAACCTAGATGGATCTAATCCTCATGGGGAGGAGACACCTGTCTCTCCTTCTCCTGCTGGTGATAATGAGGATCAGCCCTAGATTAGTTGTTTCGGTTTAGTTTCTTTGTTGTCTGTCTTACTCTTGTACTACTCTTGTTTTTGCTGTCCTTGTAATTGATTTCATGTATATATCAGTTTGTTTCATCATCTCTCTTTGTATATTTCTTTTTGCTTTTTATGACAAAAGGGGGAGATTGATTTAACTTGCGATTATTTACTCTGATATGCTCTGGTAGTTTACATACTGATCATATAATACTCTGATGTATGGATATATGCTGTGATATATGTATATGCAATGCTGATGCCATGATCTGATATTATGCTACAATAACTTGTGATCTGATACAATACTACTCTGATGCATATCGCTCTGATGAAATGTACTCTGATACACAACATTGTACCCTGTTTGCACTCTGATACCTTTTTGTATTGATGTAGTTGAAATGTATCATACATTCCAAAACTCAGGGGGAGATTTTAAAATAATCTCAATGTTAAAATTGTGTATTTGTCATTAAATCAAAAAGAGGGAGTTTGTAAGTCATGAGCTTCCCTGATCATGTTTTTTGATTTAATTCCCAAACACACAGTACATGTGAAATATTTGATTGATCTAATGTTTTGAATTGAGAAATATTTCAGGCAAACAAGAAGACACCACACACTTGGAACAATAGCTTGCAACTCAAGGAATCAACCAAAGTTGGAGGATGCACTTGAGAAAGACGCAAAAATTGTATAGTGTTATTAAGTGTCTTAGTAATAAGTTTAGTAGACTAATCACTATGGTCTCACACTTAAGTCTTTGCCTATGAATGAAAATCAATCAACCAAAAAGTCAATTGATGAATCGATTGTCTGACTCAGAACAAGTGTTTTGATTACATCAATCGATTGAGGAATCGATTGGATAAATGTTTTTAAAGTGAAACCAGAGTTCTGGATACAATCAATCGATTAGCCAATCGACTGGGCAATCCATTGAGCAATCGATTTAGCAAGTCACAGAAACAACCAGTTATGGGAACAATCGATTACCAAATCGATTGATACCAAGTTTTAAAATCAGGTTTAAAGTTCTGTGATGCAACAAATCGATTGGGACATCAATTGATTTAGTTTTCTTAAAATTCAGAGTTTGACGCAATCGATTAGGCAATCGATTGCAGATTAATCATTGATCAGAACAACTTTGATCAAATCGATTGGCAAATGGATTTTGTCAAAATAGCTGAGGTTCTGTAACAAGCACAATCGATTGGCAAATCGATTGATGGAAAAGTCTAAGTCACTATGATCAGCACAATCCAATGAAGAAAATGTTCAAGTTACAGAAAGGTTTCAGCTAAGTGCCAAATCGATTATGAAGTCGACTGAGGAATCGATTGTTTTGATTTCGTTGTTGAATCAAAACACCTATAATCGATTACTCAATCGATTTGGATAAAATCATAGTTCCAGTTCTGATTAATGTATTAAAAGAATCGATTGGCAAATCGATTCATGCTTATATGATTCAAGATTCAAGAAAAACAAGACCTGCGAAAATCGATTAGGCAATCGATTAATGCATTATGAAATCGATTAGGAAATCGATTGTCCTGGTGTTTTCTTTGAATATATATAAGCTGATTCAAACGTTTTTTAAAATAACTTTGCACAAAACTTTTGCATACTTTCATAATCTTTGACAATCACTTGAAAAAACACTTTTGACAGAAAAGTTTTTCACACACACACAGAAACATTCATAGCCCAAAATACTTTTGGAAAATCCAATTTAGAAACTGGTGGCAATCTTCATTGATGTAGGATCATCAAGAAGGAGCTTCACTTGATCTTGTGTATGTTGACGATTGACTGGAAGGATCAAGGTGTTGAGAAATAGAAGAGAGTTTGAGTTAGATAGATATGCTTCGAGGAAGCTGGACAAATCTGTAAAAAGGTCTCAATTCTTTCTATTGAAAAAAAAGGCTGAAATCCAGTTGGATTTCAGGACTGGATGTAGGCTGTCATACTGACAGCTGAACCAGGATAAATCGTGGTGCCATCTCTCTATCCCTTATCTCTTTACTTTTCATATTCATCTTGTATGCGATCTAATATTTCCGCTGTGTACTTTGTGTATGAATCTTGCATAGTTAACATAGACATAGAATTAACAATTTGAACACGTTGGACTTGATCTTAATTCTCTTATTCTTAATCAAAAGAGTCATATTTTTCCAACACATCCAATAGGTGTGTTTTTGTCATTGGATGAAAAATTTAGGTCATTTTTATCCTCCCTTGGCTTACTCTTGTCCAATTAGGGTTTTTAACCAATCTTGTGAATCCAATAGTGTGTTTATGTCATTGGATTCAATTAGGTCATTTTCTCCTCCTTAGCTTATTCTAGTCCAATTAGGGTTTTTAACCATCTGTGCATCCGATAGGTTTGTTTGTTCATTGCATTAAATTAGGTCATTTTCGTCCCCCCTAGGCTTATTCTAGTCCATTAGGGTTTGTATCCAATCTTTTTCATCCAATAGGGTGTTTGTGTCATTGGATGAACATTTAGTCATTTTCATCCTCCCTAGGCTTATTCTAGTGCAATTATGATTTTTAACCATCCTTGGTGCATCCAATAGGTGTGTTTGTGTCATTGCACTAACATTTAGGTCATGTTTGTCCGCCATAGGCTTATTTTAGTCCAATTAAGGTTTTCCAAAATCTTGTGCATCCAATAGGTGTGTTTGTCTCATTGGATGAACAATCAAGATAATTTTCGTCTTCCCTACGCTTAACCCTTGTCCAATTAATATTTTAACCAATCTTGTGTATCCAATAACTTCATTTGTGTCATTGGATTAAAATTTATGTCATTTACGTCCTCCAAGCTTATTCTAGTCAATTAGGGTTTTAAACAATCTTGTGCATCAAATAGGTGTGTTTGAGTCATTGGGTGAAAATTTAGGTCCTTTTCGTCACCCTAGGCTATTTCTAGGCCAATTAGGGTTCGTGTCCAATATTTGCATCCATAGGTGTGTTTGTGTCATTGGATTAACATTTAGTCATTTTCGTCCTCCCTAGGCTTATTCGTGTCCATTAGGGTTTTAACCAATCTGGTGCATCCAATAGGTGTGTTTGTGTCATTGGAATAACTTTACGTCATTTTTGTCATCCTGACGTTGTTCTAGTCCAATTTGAGTTTTTAACCAATCGTGTGCATCCAATAGGTGTGTTTGTGTCATGAGATAAACATTTAGGTCATTTTCGTCCTCCCTAGGTTTATCCTTGTCCAATTATGGTTTTAACCAATCTTTGTGCATCCAATAAGTTCATTGTATCATTAGATTAACATTTAGGTCATTTTTATCCTCCTAGCTTATTCTAGTCCAATTAGGGTTTTTAACCAATCTTGTGCATCCAATAGTTTGTTTGTGTCATTGGATTAAAATTAGGTCCTTTTCATCCCCCGTAGGCTTATTCTAGTCCAATTAGGGTTTTATATCCAATCTTGGCATCCAAATAGTGTGTTTGTGTCATTGGATTAACATTTACGTCATTTTTGTCCTCCTAAGGCTTATTCTAGTTGCAATATAGGGTTTTAACCAATCTTGTGCATCCAATAGGTGTGTTTGTGTCATTGGATAACATTTAGTCATTTTCGTCCTCTCTAGGCTTATTCTTGTCTAGTTTGGATTTTAACCAATCTTTTGCATCCATAGTGTGTTTGTGTCATTGGATGACGATTAGGTCATTTTTCCCCTCCCTATGCTTATTCTTGTCCAATTAGGTTTTTTAACCAATCTAGTGCATCCAATAAATTAATTTGTGTCATTGGATAACATTTAGGTCATTTTCGTCCTCCCTAGGCATTATTTTAGCCCCATTAGGGTTTTTTACCAATCTTGTGCATCCAATAGGTGTGTTGGTCATTGGATTAACATTTAGGTCATTTTCGTCTCCATAGGCTTATTCTTGTCTAATTAGGGTTTTTAACCTATCTTGTGCTTCCAATAGTGTGTTTGTGTCATTGGATTAACATTTAGGTAATTTCGTCTGCCCTAGGTTAATTATAGTCCAATAGGGTTTTAACAAATCTTGTGCATCCAATAGGTGTGTTTGTGTCATTGGATTAACATTTAGGTCATTTCGTTCCTCCTTAGGCTATTCGTCAAATAGGTTTTTAACCAATCTTGTGTACCAATAAGTTCATTTATGTCATGAACTAACATTTAGGTCATTTTCGTCCTCCCAGGTTTATTCTAGTCCAATTAGCGTTTTAACCAATCTTGTGCATCCAATAGGTGTGTTTGTGTCATTGGATTAACATTTAGGCATTTTCGTCCTCCCTAGCCTTATTCTGTTCCATTAGGATTTAACCAATCTGTGTATCCAATTAGTCTGTATCATTCATAGGTTTAACATTTAGGTTATTTCAACCATCTTGTGCATCCAAAAGTGTGTTTGTGGTCATTGGATGAAAATTTAGGGTCATTTTCTTCCCCCCTAGGCTTATTTCTTGCCAATTAGTTGTTGTTAACCAATCTTGTGCATCCAATAGATGTGTTCTGTGTTCATTGGATTCACATTTAGGTCATTTTCGTCATCCCTAGCTTATTCTAGTCCAGTAGGGTTTTAACCAATCTTGTGCTCTAATAGGTGTGTTGTGTCATTGTGGATGAACAAATTGTCAATTTCGTCTCCCTAAGCTTATTCTATCCAGTAAGTGTTTTTAACTATCTTGTGCAACCAATAAGTTATTTGTTCATTGGATTACATTTAGTCATTTTAGTCCTCCTTAGGCTTTATTGTAGTCCAATAGGGTTTTAACCAAGCATTCCATCTAATAAGTGTGTTTGAGTCATTGGATTAAATTTAGGTCATTTTCGCCATCCCCTAGGCTTATTCTAGTCCAATTAGGGTTTAACCAATCTTTTTGTGCTTCAATAGTGTGTTTGTGTTCATTGAATGAACATTTAGATCATTTTCGTCTTTCCAAGGCTTATTTCGTTCCAGTTAGGGTTTTTACCAATCATGTCATCCAATAGGTGTGTTTTGTGTCATTGATAAAGATTTTAGTCATTTTCGTCCTCCATAGCTTATCTTGTGCATTAGAGTTTTTAACCATCTTGTGTATCAATAAGTTCTTTTGTATTGAACAACATTTAAGTCATTTCGTCCTCCCTTTGTTATTGCTTGTCAAATTAGGGTTTTTAACCAAGCTTGTGCATTCAATAGTTGTGTTTGTGTATTGATTAACCTTTACATCATGTTGGTTCGCGCTAGGCTTATTCTAGTCCATTTAAGGTTTTTAACCAATATTGTGCATTCAATAGGTGTGTTTGTTCATTAGATAAACATTTAGGTCATTTTGTCCTCCTTGGCTTATTCTTGTCCGATTTATGGTTTTTAACCCAATCCTTGTGTATCCAATAAGTTCATTTATCATTGGAATTAACATTTAGTCGTATTTCATCCTCCCTAGGTTATTTGTAGTCCAATTACGGTTTTTAACCAAATCTTGTGCATCCAATAGGTGTTGTTCATTGGATTAAAATTTAGGTATTTTCGTCCCCCCTAGGCTTATTCTGTCCAATTAGGAATTTGTATCCTCAATCTTGTGCATCCATAGTGTGTTTGGTCATTGTATAACATTTGACATTTCATTTTTATATTTTATCCAATAAGGTTATTTTACGTCCAATTGGATTTTTAAAGAACCTTGTGCATCCAATAGGTGTTTGTTTTTGTCGTTGATCACATTTAGTCTTTTTTGCCTCCCTAGGCTTATTATTGTCGAATTTAGAGTTTTAACCACTCTCGTGATCCAGTAGGTGTGTTTGTGTCATTGGATGAACAAATAGGTCATTTTCGTAGCCCTAGGCTAATCCTAGTCCTTATAGGGTTTTAACCATTCCTGTGATCCAATAGGTGTGTTTGTGTCATTGGGAACAATTAGGTCATTTTTCGTTCTCTTAGGTTTATTCTAGTCCAACTTGGGTTTTTATAACAATCTTGTGATCCATATTGGGTTTGGAGTCATTGGATTAAGATTTAGTTCATTTTCGTCAGCCCTAGTTTTATTTAGTCCAATTAAGTTTGTATCAATCTTGTGTGTTATTCCAATAGGTGTGTTTGTATCATTGGAATAACATTTTGGTCATTTCTCCCTCCCAAGGCTTATTCTAGTTCAATTAGGGTTTTAAAAATCTGGGCATCCAATAGGTTTAATGGTGTCATGGATGAAAAATTTAGGTCATTTTCGTCCTCTTAGAGCTATTTAGTTCATTGGGTTTTTAACCAATCTTGTGCATCCAAAGGATGTTCTTGTGTCATTGATAACATTTAGGTTATTTTCTGTTCTAGGCTAATTCTAGTCCAATTAGGGTTTTTTAACCAATATTGTGCATCCAATTGCTGTGGTTCATTGGGGACAATTAGTCATTTTCGGTATCACCTAGGTTTATTGTATTCCAAATTGGGTTTTTAACCAATCTTGCGCATCAATGACGTATCATCTCTCTCTTTTT
>PGTU02015859.1:0-28704 GCA_002896215.2 Cicer echinospermum | reverse complement strand
ATTGAGATTTTTTAAATGGCTTAAATTGTTAGACACCTCAACAAATTCTTAACAAAATTTGTTTATGTTGAAATTGTTGACTTGTAAATATAAAAACACCTTAGACATTCAAACGACATATGCGTCAGACTGATATCAAAGCTTTGCCAACCGTATAATTGTATGTCCTTATACAATTTTACTATAAAAGTAGGGAGCATTCAAGACTTCTTCATATTCACAAAGTTATATTCAACCAATTATTTTTTTTCAAAAATTTATTAGAGTCGATAAGAAGAAAATCTTCACCAGGTTCTCATGTGGTAAACCTTCATTCAATTAATTCCCTACTATTTTCAGCATATATTATAATATGTAACTATAAATTTACAGAAACTAGTATCATATACAACATTTTCATAACTTATTATGTATATAATCAATTTTAGTGCAGTAACATTGATTTTGTCTCTATGCATTATATTTTCTCTTATCAATACTTTTGATGTGTCAGCACAAATTTATTCACAACAAAAGAGGTTATAGAAATATGAAATCAGCAACCATTTGGTCTGAAAAGTTGAAAATTGGACCCGGAAACGTGTCTAAAGCCAGGATGAAATTGATTCCAAAGGGTCATATGGTGTAAAGAGCTTGAACCTTGATCTAATTGATGAAGAAGGAAGATTCTATACCATGTATGAAACTTACCTTCATCATTGGTTTTATAAATTTTATAATAAGAATTGTCACACAGTCAAATGCTCATCCAACCTATGCAGGATGCCATTTCAAAGAAATGATGGGTGGAACTTGCAATAGAGGTATTCTTCCACAATATTGGGGTTTGGAAGTGAATAAAGAGGAACAAGTTTCAAAGATCCAGATCTTTTGCAGTTGAAGTAGGTAACTCTAAAGCTATCCACAAGGGTGGGAAGAGAAATGGTATTTATGATCAGGCATCGATACACGTGCACAGAAAAATAGGAAAAGTTGCAGTGATGTAGATGTGACCAATTTACCTCCCAGAGAATTATTTTAATGTGAGTTGACATCAATGGAAAACGCATTGAGCCCGACTATAAGAGAAATTTTTGTTGCCATGTATTTCAATGCATACTGAGAAAAGGAGTTTGAAAGCCCCTCGAGAGAAAATCTTGCCTAGATAAAGTAACATGGGTTGATTGGTACGACAACAAAATCCTGCCTAGATTAATACTTGATTCCACTGATCGGGTAAATATTGGTTCTCATAATACATGCTGCCAGGGGTAACAATACGTTATTTAAATAAATTCATTTTTTTAGTTTCACCGACATATATTATATGTGTAGCTCATGTGGTGGTGTTTTGAACTTCAAGGAGTTTGAGATTAGTTCAAGGTTGAAACTATGATTACAAATAATAACTAAAAATTAAGTTAAAAAATATCGTGATAACCAATGTTATCATTTTGTATAAGCTAATAGTATTATTAATTATTATTATGCATGCTGGAGCGTGATTAACCAAATTGTTTTTGATATTTTTAAGTCTCAGTATACTATTCCAGAAAATAATGGCGATGATCCGTTTCATGTTCAAAAAGCAAACATCCCAATGGATAAAGGTGGTTACCTTATCTACGGCACTGCTCATATGCATTCAGGTGTTGTTAATGCAGTCTATATGGGCAGGTAAAATTTAATATTTAATTTGACGGAGTATTGTTAAACTGTATTATGTTTTCTTTAATTAGTTTCTTAAGTTGTAATACTGTGATAGTAGCATGCATAATATCTATATTTATTCCTTTAAGATTTAATTGAAATAGATGTCAGTTTAAAGAGTTTTTGCACTTCACTCAATCAAAAGTGTTAGATTATTAGAAACATTTGACTTTATAAAAGTACTTCTTAAGTCATACACATGAGTAGTTGTTTATATGCTGACATTGTAAATTTTTTACACTGACAAATGATGAAGATTAAACCCATTTTATTAATTTTTTGGATTAATTAATAGGATGGAAAGGAGTTGTGCACCATCAACACCAAGATATGGAACGGGAAAGGAAGCAGGGAAATGAGGAAGGTTACGCGGTTGGAATTCAGTATGTTATCCAAAACCAGGTTCAATCAAGATTAATGATGGTTAAATTTTGACTATAGAATTAGATATATAAAATGAATTTCTCACTGGAGCTATAGGACATATGTACATCTATTTGGCTGATCGACTACCAAACACACCATAGACATAAACTCTTATGATTTGTAATTTTAATGTAAAGTTTCTTTTTGACATATGAAGAGATAACCTGTGTATTTATTTTACCATTTTTCCTTAATTACCTTTTTGAGACTCTCTCCACACTTCACAATATTAAGTCACTTTTTTTCTTCGGAGAGCAATAATGTCACAAAAATATTTATCAATATTAAATGAGATTATATGAGTCTCTTGAGTTTAAATTTGAGTCAAGAGATTGAGAAGGAAGAGTTAATGTCTATGTTGTTATACTCAACTGATAGATTAGCTTCTTTATGGTTACACATAAAAATGAATGATGAAAAAAAAATATCTTACATTAATTATGATCTTAATGTCATCTTAATATTTTTTTAATCTTAACAATATAAAAAGAACCTTGTACAAATGACAATTTCTAACACGAGTCATAAACACATGCAACCGCATCAACACAAATTGACTATTAAAATATTGATTTGAATTTAATAATATACAACAACAACAACAAAAGCTCAAACCATTTACAATTTCAAACAAGTGTCACAACCAGGTTAAGTCGCATCGACATAAATATATTATTAAAATATTAATACTACTTATTTTTAACTGATTTTGTAAATAATATATATCTTGATCTTCATAATATACAAAAGAAACTCACATAAATCGTTATTTTAAACAACAACCGCAACCACATGAAGCCACATCATCACAAATATAATTATTTAAATATTACTTTTTTCTCTCCTTATTTTTTAGTCAATTATTACTAACCTATTAAAGGATATCATAGTTGCAATGTATTTGTAATTTTGCCCACTTTGATGCTTGAGAGAGGAAAGATAGAAGAAACAAATTAAAATAAAATACAACAAGAAAATGTGAAGATAAAATAATTGATTAATGATTTTGTACGAGAGAATATTGTTGAAAAAAAAAAAAATCATATTTATAAAATGAATAAAATATACTTAGATATAATAAATTTATAAAATGATATATATGAGTACATTCTTTTTTATATGTCAAAAAAAATTATTAAAAAAAATCATAATCTTAATAGTATGAACAAACAAACTCACATTATCTTTATATTTAATCTTTGTCTTAGTATTAATATTATCACAATCTTAATCGTCATTTTATCTTAATATTAATATTAATCTCTATCTCTATATCTTAATGTTAAGCTTAAATTTAATCTTATCTTAATCTAAATTTTGTCTTAATTTTATCTTAATATGAATATTTACTTTGTATTTATTTTACCTTTATCTTTATATATTATCTTAATAATGTATAAAACAAGCGCATGTAAATGACTGTTTTAAGCAAGTGTCACAACTGGATGCAGTGAAATCAACACATATGTATTATTTAAAATATCAAATACTTTTATTTTTAACTAATTTTGGAGTTGCTTAAAACAATACAATTTGGAGATTAAAAATATATCACACATTTTCTTCTTTAAAACACATCATATTTGCAACTTATTAGCTTCTTTTTTTTTTTCCACAATTAGATTTATATATTGTTTGGTTTATAAAAGAAAGCTAGATGAAATAAAACAGAAAGAAATAGATTATACCAATATGGTTCATTTGATAAAGAAACTCATCAGTGAAATTAAGGATTTAAATGAGATGCATAGTTAACGTTAAATTTGTTTTATGTTGATAATCAACAAAATATTAGATCAAATAGTTAACGTTAAATTTCTTTTTTTTTTTTAAATTAAATTGTGGAGATGTATAACTAAAATACCGTTTAAAATATCGTTTTGAATTGGGTGCGAGTGCAGATTTACCCTGAAATTAAGATTTGAAGACGGGGGATGGGTTTGAAGGTGGTGATATTACACCTTGCGCTTGCACCGATAAGTAACATTAATGTAATTTTTAAATTTTATACATATTGAATATAGTTAATTATTTTTTGAATATAAACAATTATAAACTTATCTCCATAGAAAATATTTTTTAATTTTATTATTGTCTAATAACAATATTTTATATTATATTATATATATAATAATATATTATTTTTAAATATATATATATATTAATATATATATATATATATATATATATGAGTGTGAGCGGGGAACTAGAATCCCGTTGTGGCGAGAAATGTGAGTCTAAATTTTACACCTTATTTGAAATGGGGGCGAGTGCTGAGTTTTTCCGATTAGTTCTGATGCGGGGATGGAGAAGAAAAAAATTATCCACGCCCACACCGTTGTGTTGTCATGCCTAGTTCTTAATCATTTAACAATAGCTAATGGCAACAAGGTGAGGAAATTGGTCAATTTTTGTCTCTTCAAATAAATAAATAATAGATCTATGAAAAAAAATATACATTCGCAGCATATGAAAAATATCCGCAAAAAGAAGTACAACATGAACAAGAACATATAGTGTGGTTAACTTACATGATCAAATACTAAATTAAAACTAAGATATGAAAATCGGTATATTAATTAAGTTAAATTTTATAATTAAATTTTGACTACACATTCTTATTAAATAAATAAATCTTATAATTAAGTAATTAAATTTTGACTACATAATTCTATTAAATAAGATAAATTTTATAATTAATTTTGACTACACAATTTGTGCACATAGGTGAAAAAAAATACTTTTTTCTATTGAGTGTATGCAAGAGATGGGAATAGATTTAGGGCTAGGAATTGTGGGCTGGGCCCTAGAAAAATTGGATACAATTATAATAAATGTATAAAAAAAAATTCCAAAAATAGTTTATCATAAGCACAAAACATGTCATCTCACTTCTTGCAAACTTATCTACAACTAGGGATGAGAATAGGCTAGGCCGTCCGACAGGGGCCTATAGCCTGGCCTACTAATGGTCTGGCCTGTTTAATAAAAAGGTCAGGCTCATGTTTTTAAAGCCTATTTATATAAATAGGTCAGGCTCAGGCTTGTAAAAAAGCATATTAGGCCTGACAGGCCGGCCTATATATATTTTATATGTATTCCATTCTCTATTTTTTTTCTTCTTCTAATTTCCATTGCGCTCACTCCAACAAACATGTATGAAAACAACATATTTTTTTATAAAACCGATATTATTTATTTGTTACTTTATATTTTATAAAAACCAATACTATTTATTTGTTATCTTTATATATATTATTAGTATATAAATTTAGAAACTCTAATTGTTTATTATTACTGAATATGAGTTTGTTTGAGAGGTAATATTCCGAGTTGTTTGACAGGATTTGTTTAGAGGTAATATTCTAAGTTGTTTGAGAGGTAATATTTCGAGTTGTTTGAGAGGATTTGTTTAGAGGTAATATTCCGAGTTGTTTGAGAGATAATAATAGGTGCGTTTGTTTCAATAAAAATTTATTCTTTTAAACCAAAAACTTTTTTTAGGGTTTTAAATGTATTTGTTTCATATTTTTTAAAAATTATTTTGTTAGAAAAATCATTTTTTTATTTAATATATATATACATATACACATTAGTATTGGTATATGGAGAATCATATAAATCGATATGTCTAGAGCATCATGTAGCTATAGATAATTGTTTATTTACTACCTTTATAATATATATATATATATATATATATATATATATATATATATATATATATTACTAAATATGATGTTGCACGAGAGGATTTGTTTTAGAGGTAATAATCGGAGTTTGTTTGAGACCATTTGTTTGAGAGATAATAATGAGTGCGTTTGTTTTAATAAAAAATTTATTCTTTTAACTCAAAAATCATTTTTTAGGGTTTAAAGTTTGTTTGTTTCATATTTTTTTTAAATTATTTTGTTAGAAAAATTATTTTTAATGTGAATAAGGCTTTTAAATAGGCTTACATGCCAGACCATGATAGGCCGTAGGCCAGGCTCATGCTGGAAAAAAAAGCCTATCATAGGCCGTAGGCTAGGCTTAGGCCTCAAAAATTCATCGTAGGCCAGACTCAGACCTTTCAAAGTCTAGCCTGGCTTGGCCTATTCCCACCCCTATCTACAACTACATATAAAAGAGAGAATAAACAATGAAATTATGTATCAAAAATAATTTGTAAGTGGCTTACTTTAAGCAAAAGACGCATTACACACCACCAAATTAGCAACAAAAAAAAAAATATTAATCCAATGAATAAGAGTATAAAAAGTATTTTTAAGTCCTAATTCAATTGGTAAATGTCAATATTGTAAGGTTAGACATCTTGTGTGTGTTCGAACACGAAACTTCGCAGTTGTGTGAATTAATTACAATGAAATTTACCATATCTTCTAAGATAAAAAAAATATAAAAAGGTGAAAAATATAATAAGAATTCAATCTAAAAACAGTATTTTTAATTAAAAACCATAAATGTTTAATAGATCAAGATGATTGATCATGTTTAATCATTCATTTACACAAAAGAAAAATGACCATATAAAGTTTACCGATAGAGTTTCTTCATATTCCTTAAACCTAATTGCAGCATTTATGTCTCTTCTTCTTCATCTTTTATAGGTTAGTGATTTATGGTTATTTTTTTTTGGTGGAAATCACTCTTCCAAATCATTTTCTCTTCTTTGATCTAAATAAGTGGTTTTTAAATAGAATTAATTTTTCTTTCATGTTTTGTCTATAATTTTGTCGTATGAGCGTAATGTTGTTTTGTATGCCGCCTTGTGTCGATATTGTTTAGTTAGTTCATATTATTAAATTAGTCTCGATCCATTACAAGTTCAATCAATGATTTTGATGTGGTCAACATTACAAATCTAAAGGCATGAGTATTTCGAACACTTTTAATTTTATTACATTTATAGATATTTTATAATTTTATACTATTAACCTAAATGATGTGAAATTATTTGCAGATTCATGTTTTCAATTTTAGCAACTTTAAATTTATGTTGTTCTTTATCGATGTATTGTATCGATTTGAACAAATTAATGTTATTTTTTAGAAAGAAAAAAAAATAAAATTTATTCATATATTAACACTCTTATTCCAATTTAAAAGGTTTTAAAAATATATCATCAAGAAAATTGTACTCTTATAGAAAATACACCTTCTTTAATGTAAAACTATAATGGTTAAAAAATACTTTTATATTGATTGCAGTAGAAAAAGATGAAAAAACAATAACATGTGATCAAAATACTTTTATAATTTCAAGTGTTTTGTATTGTAAGTGCAAAATATTGTAGGGTCATGGTGAGGTGTGGATTCAAACATGTGATCCTCTTCTTTGCACTTAGTATGTTTGAGTTTAAAGGTTAGACTAATAAGAATAAAAAAAAATATGATGTCCGTTAACACGAGTTATTGATTATATGATTATTGATTGATGAAGGTTACAATCATATAATATAATCATGTAATTAATAGTTTATTTTAACCAACAATGTAAAATTTATTTAAAGTGTTAGTGCATAGTCTTTTTTCTATTTTTTTTAACAGAAAATCAGGTTATTTTGTACAACCTAATTTAATGTCCAGAACAATTAATTTCTTACCCTCCAATTTAATTTTATAACACATAAACTTTTTAAAGGTTTAATATGTCTTTTATTATTTTTATATTTTATTACTTTTTATTCTTTTCATTTCTCTCATTTTTCATACTTTTTCATATTTTATTATTACTTTAATATAAATATATATTGATATACATGATTAATATGGACTAAATTAATTTGATTTGAATTTATAATATATTTAATTAATTAATTATATTTAATTGATTAAATTTTAAAAAAAACTATTCCAAAAAAAATATTTGCTTATAAAAAAAAAGTATTCTAATAATTGAGGTGTAATGAGAGAAAATAAAAAACAATTAAAAAATCGATCGGGTGCATATTGATCTCAATAAATTTTTCAGGTATTGCAAATTAGTCCCTATAAATTTTCATATTTTATAAATTAGTTTCTATTGATGTTTATATTTTATAAATTGACCTCTATAAAATTATATATTTTCACTACGCCAAAAATGACATTTAACAGCGCCCATTTTACAGCGCTTGCTAAACACAAGCGCTGTTGTAATTATATTTTAAAAATAACGGAACCTATTACAGCGCTTTTGATGCAAAGCGCTGTAAAACAAGCGTTGTAGTAGGTCATATAACGTTTGCGCATCACGTTATAAGGCTTTTACAGCGCTTGTCAAAAAGCGCTATAAAAGGAAGCGCTTTCGCGAATCAGTTACAGCGCTTTTTTCACAAGCGCTGTAAAACACATGCGCTTTCATTGAATTTAACTACCTATTACAGCGCTTTTTTCACAAGCGCTGTAAAACACATGCGCTTTCATTGAATTTAACTACCTATTACGGCGCTTTTTTCACAAGCGCTGTAAAATACATCTTTCAAATAATTATATACGTTGGAAACCCTCATATCCTCTACATCTTTCAAATAATTATATACAAAAATTCCTAGGAAATTTTTTGAGGAAATTAGATCTTGATGATTAGGGACAATGCAAATTACATTTCCACCAGTTTGGTGAGCAGCAGCTACTAATGCAAGTGTTGTTGTGTCAGCTGGACCACCACATGCCACAACCATTAGTTGTGCATTGTATCCAGCTGCTAGTGCTGAAATAAATTCAGCTACACCTGGTTCCTTTGCTTTTTGGCCCTATTAAAAAAAGTCAAAGATTAGATAAAATATATAAAATAAAATTGTTGATATGGAAAGAAAAAAATGTAACAAAAAAATTTACTCAAGAAAATTTTAATTTGTATTCAAGAAAAAATAAATAAAGTGGCATAATGTCAGACGCATTCGATCATATTTCATCAATCATATTTCATCAATCATATTTCATCAGTATGCCACTTTATTTTTTTACGAATCAAATCGACAAGGATTGAATTTTAGTGAATCAATATGTTATGATTTTGTTATATTTATTCATAAAATAGCTCTATAATTTCTATCTAGTGAAATATGATTGGATGTTTGTATAGATTAATTTTCTTAACATTGACAAAGAATAAGAATTAAACTAAAAAAATTAAGAAGAAAATATTGAAGAGTAATACTAGCCATTTCCAAAGTGCTAAGATAGGCCTTTGTGGCTTTTTCTGCTGACCAATAAGCCATGGTTTTGATTTATATGAAAATTTTCTTACTCTGAAATTTTTCTTTGATGAATTGGAATATACGATTTTTTTGAAGGTTTTGATGCCAATGTTTGTGTATTGAATTTGGTTTTGGAGGTTATGCAAATACATGTATATATAGGTGAAAACATGTGCTGGACTTGGGTGGGGCATGTGTTTTTCCAATTGGCATAGAAATATAGAAAAAAAAACTTTATGATAATGGTATTTAAGGTATCCAAAAAAAATAGTTTACTTTAGGCATAACTTGGGTAGGTTTGTGTCAAAGTTTTAATTATTTAATTGGCTACACTCCAAAAATATGTTCCTTTTTGTCAAATTTTCAACATCTTTTTTTATAAAAAAAAAAAATTAGAAATTTTTTTCAACATAGAAGACTTAACTTGAAAGATAATACAATTTTATGCAAACAAAAGGCTAGTAATTTGTTTCTTTTTGGTGAAAATAAAAAAGGTTAGTAAATTACATTCAAAAATAAGTGTTGCCAATATAACACTATTTAATTTATTTTAATTTTATTATAAATTATTATTGTGTGCACTATTTTTCAATGCATTGTGTTTTATTATACATTTATGATAATTTTAGAAAATTGCTGAATATTATGACAATCAATTCTACGATATGCTTAACTTGTTATTATATTTTATCTGTTATTTGTCTTTTATTTTACCAATATATTTTTGTATGGTTACTTTTATTTTCTTTTTGTCAAATTCCGTGAGCGAATGATTTGCATTATATAGTATGACTCTAATTTTTAATGCATTCTTATTTAGCTTTTATTTTTGATTAAGTTTGGTTACCATAATGTGACAATTCTTATCAGCAACGTTTTTTTACTAAGCCAATACTCTTATCAACTATGTTTTATTTTTCTAAAATGTTTAATAAAATAAGTTCTTTTTTAAAATTAAAAAAAAAAATCTGGAAGATTTAAAGTTTCCAAATCTTGAAAATTTCAAAATAAGGATTATATTTCGAAAGTTTCGAAAGTTTCTAAAAATAAAAATTTTAAAAAATTTCTAAATATGAAAAGTTTCAAAATTTTCTTATTTTGAATGTTTTAAATTGTTTTGAAAATTTCGAAAAATTTAGAATTTTCTATTTCAAAGTTTTAAATTGTTCAAAAGTTTCAAAAATTCTGAAAATCGTTATTTTCGAAACTTTAAAAGCTTTCGAATATTTTTAAAAGAAAGATTGAAAAAATTAAAAATTAAAAAAATTGAAGAAAAGAATTGAACTCATAATTTTTTTTTGCCACTTAACTCTCTCAAACTATCTTATGATTTTGTTTAAATTAATTAGATAACTTTTCTGTAATCATTTCTTTAAATGATAACTTTTTTATAGTAAATATATACAAATTAGTTTATATTTTCTAGTAAAATCTCTAAAAATTAATATTAAAATTATTAAATACAAAAATTACGTTTTGTTTTTATCTAAACCAACATTTAGAGAAAACTTCATTTACTTATAATGTGTGTGTTTAAATTACCTAAATCTAAAAAGTTATGTTGGAAGATATTCATCACAACACGCTATAGGGAAATTCAATTAACTTTTAATAAATTAGAAAATTTATCTAAAATTAATCAAGTTTATCAGAGAATGTGTTGTAGCTTTCTTCAAATCTAAATTTAATAAATAAATATATATACATATATATTATATAATGAACCTTTTTTTTTTCATTCACGTCGAAGAATGTCTAATTCTTATGTGGATATTCTAGCAAATCATTACACACACAAAAAAAAAAGCTTATTATTTAATTATTTTAACAATATATTATTATTATTATTATTCTTATTATTATTATATTTTCAGTTGTGTTTAAAATTATGTATCTAAATTTGTGTGTACACAAAAAAATATTCTAAAACAAATGACCACTTTTTCTATATTAAGAAGTGGCCTTTTCAATTGGATTCCGATGAGATATAATACTAATGATACTAGCATTTAATTCTTAAAGAAAAGTCTCTAGACTATTGACCCCAAGTAATCATCAAATGGGAGCTTCCTATACAATAATAAAATAATTATCTTTGAAAGCATAATATACCATATATATATATATATATAATATATATATATATATATATATATATATATATATAAAAATTTGAGTAGACAAAAGCAGGATCTTGCATCACAATTAAAACTAGTCCCAAGATATTCTAGCTGTAATGTCGTACTAGTAGAAAGGACAACAACATAATATAATTGGTTCCTATTATTAATATTAGTTTTCTTGAAAGATAATGTATAACTAGTGGCCATGTTAGAAACATTGCACACACACACACACAAGCATACACCAAAAAAATAATCATAAGCACCACTATGATAAAATAATCATCACTTTAGTATCCACAAAAAATTATCACTGTAAATTCAACACTTTTTTTAAAAAAGAAAATGTAAATTCAACATTTTAGATATGTCTAGGAGTTGGTTTTAAAGATAAAGAAATAGGACGATTTATTTTTATTTTTTAAATTAATTAAGAGACTATAAAATATTTCTTAAAATAAATTAAGTAGAATTGACATGTTATTTGATCATTTATTAATGTTAATCTCTCAAAAAAATTTAAAACTCAAATATATAATAAAATATAGACATATTCTTCAAAAATCTTCCCTTTCAAATTAACCTATCTAAAACTCAACTCTCAAAATATACTCTTAGTATACACATAAATACACTAACCATTTGATCATACAAGATACATTTATTTTACCCTACTTTAATATGTTGTTAATGCATCAACCTAATATCATACCCTAATCAATTTTTTAATCGTATTTTACTTAGACCTTGTATTTCTAATCCTTAGTTTAAGTAAGGTTAAAATATTTCTTCTCCAACTTTATAAAAATTAAGAAATATTTTTCTTATTTTTGTCATCTTCGTCTCACCTTTCTTTCATCATTAACCTTTTTCTCTACCCTTCAACCATCGACCACTTTCTCCACAACCGCTCTCCTCTCTCTCCTCTCCACCATGGCTTCTCTTCTCTCCCTCTCCATTGTCTTGCATTCTCTCTCCGCTGCACACACTCTCTCTCTTTGTTGTCACACTTCTTCTCTGCCATCGAGAAACACAACCACGACATCATCGTCGCAATCCATCGAGGTACTATTTTTCCTCTTTTTATATTTGCTCTAATTTTCTTTGATATTTTTTATTCTGTTGATGAAATAATTTTTTTATTTTCTCTTATTTGATGATTGTTTTCTATTGTTGATGAACTGATTTTCTGATTTCTTTTGCAAAAAATTTGATTTTTCTTTTGCAAATATGATTTTCTTCGTGAACTGTTGATTTTTTCTCGTGTTGTATTGTGCCGATGTTGTATACATATTGAAAGGTTGAAAAACCTTGATTTTTCCTCTCTTTTTTTTTTGTAAACTTTGATGGATGTTTCAAAAAAAAATTGATGGATAATAATAATGTTTTATTTTCCTTTGCCATTTATGTTTTGTTACGATTAAATTGATAATTTATTTTGTGTTGATTGATAATTATAATAATAATAATAATGTTGATACTTTCATATATAGATAAATATGAATTCACAAGAATAAAATGATGTGATGCTATATATATCTAATGTACATCAAATGTTTTTTAGGGATGGTTGAACTTTGTTTAGCAACTTTTATGATAGTGAGTCATTCCTCAATGTGGTTTAATGAAAGTCGTAGTATTAGAATTTGTCTAATGGATAGAGAGGGATTAAGGGGGAATTTTTAGAGAATTTCATTGATCGAGATGATGTCACATGTGTTAATCAACTTCACATGGATATTAGATCATTTCGATAGTTGTGTTCTCTACATACTGAAGGTAGGTTGAAAGAAGATGGACTAACTGTTGAAGAATAAGTGGCTATGTTCTTACACATAGAGTCATAATTCCAAAAATCGTGTTATTAAGTTCATATTTAAACGATCAAGAAAAACAATTAGTAGGTAATTTAATTCAATGTTGAATGAGGTATTGCAATTATACGAAATTCTTCTTAGAGCACCTGATCTTGTCTCATAAGATTGTTTGGATGAAAGATGGAAATGGTTTAAGGTACTTTTCTAGAATAAATTTATAATTTAAGGTATAAAAAGGAGGATTTAGTCTTTATTCATATATTGATTTAAGTGGTGGACAATGAGCTAAGAGGTGATAATAGATAGTTCAAAGCAAACACCTTAACAATGGCCAAGGAAAAATTGGAGTAAAAGTTTCCTGGGTGTAGAATTAAGGAAAAGCCACACATCAAATCTGCAATGAAGAAGTTAAAGATAGTTTATGAAATAATTTATGATATGTTAAATCAAAGTGAGTTTGGTTGGGATGAAGAGAAAAAATGATTAAGGTGGATAGTGACGAAGTGTGGAAAGAATATGTGAAGGTTAGTGTTCATTAACTTATTTCAAATCTATATGTTTTAGTGAGTTCCTTTATGATTATTTGAAATATTATATTTTTTATTTTTGTGTAGAATCATTCAAACGCAAAAGATTATATATATGCAACAATTTCACTCTTAGATAAGTTTGTTCGTGCTTCTGTGAAATATCGTGCTACTTGTAAATGGGGTTCTCCTCTTGCTGATAATGTCGAGGAGATAGATAAAAAAGAGATATAAAAAATTAATGATGAGGAGCTTGAAGTAGAAATTACTAAATCGCAATCTATTTGTCAATCACAATCTAAAAGAAATAATAACTAGATAGAAATTCATTTAAAGAGAAGAAATAGAGGAGTGCATATTATTGCTCATGGTATTTTTCAGTTGGGAAAAAACTTTTGGAAATTGACTTGAAAAAAGTTTTGGAACGATTGGGTGAAGCTACAAATCATCTAGGAGTTGGTAAATATGTTTTTGGTGATTCAAAAAAACATTATGAATGAGTTGAAGAAAATGCAGCTAATAGAACAAGAGTGTTTTGTTGTAGCAGACAAAATATTATATATGCTACATCGCTTAAACATATTTTGGAGTTGTGACGATGTTGATTGTCTTGCATTTGTAAAGTCATTGATCTACTAGTTTCTATTTTTGTACTTGATTTTACCTATCTAGCTTTAATAAATTTTACTTTTGTTGGTTATTTTGTATGGTTTGTTGAAACATATAAAACAACATATTATTCTTTATTGCTACATATGTAGTTGATAACTTTAATTTGACACAATGTATTGCAACTTTTAATGTTATATAAGTTGTTTTTTAGTAGCGTAAACAATTTTTGAAGTATATAAAATTACTTCCTAATTTATTTATATTTTTTTATAGCATTTTTTGTTAATTTATAAAAAAATTATTAAATATTATTTTGAACAGAAAAAAAAATTAAGCAGATTACAACGACAATTTTTTCATTTTATCACAATATATACCAACCATTTGTATCTGAGTGTTATGTATCAAATAATTGAATATGATAAACTATCTTATTAAATTGTCTAATAACAATTGCATATTCATGTCCATATCATATCTTATCTCTATTATATTCTATCATAACCATCACATGGGTCCGTTTGATGGACCAAATAAAGAGACATGATATGAATTAGTTATTATATCTTGTTTGAATCTAGTGTTTGATGATTCAATATGATATGATAAGTTAATCTAGAACTCTATCATATCATGTCTCTCTAGTCGAAATTTCTATAATGAATATGAGTTGGGTTAGAAACTAGCAAGATAAGATAAGAACAATAATTTACTCAATTACCCTTATAAAATATAATTTAAAATATAAAATTTAAATCTTTATAAAATATAAAGGTATAAAAAACAATTTATAAAATAATAAAAATTTAAATCTAATAAATACAAATATAAAAAAATAAATAGAATTTGATATTAAACATAAATATGAAATATTAATAATAATTAATTTAAAAAATATTTATGATTTTATTACAAGGACAGTTTGTCTTTTAATATAATTTAATAAATTAGTATTCAAAATTATAAAAATATAAAAATTAATTAAAATTTTAAAATAAATATAATTTGTTCATAAGGGTATTTTTGTCATTTACATATAATATTATATCATATGTCTTTATTTAGATTATACAAATAAAATTGAATTATTTGGTTACTCATGATTTTTTTTTTAATTAAATTGTTCTATTTATAGTACCGCTAATGAATAATTTGAATATAAAATTATTTTATCACATTAATTTATTTTTATTTTTTCATTTTGTTAATTACAATATTGAAAAAATAATAAGTTTAATTTGAAAATGGTAATTTTTTGTTTAAATATGATTTATATTAGATCATGATGAGATTGTACCAAAACATAATAAATAAAATATTATTATTATGTGTGTATATCAAATTCAAATATAATAATATTTACCATGTCACTATCATATCATATACTCTTTCAGATTTATATATCATATTTTATCTCTATTTATATCATGTGAATCCAATGGACTTTAAATGATTGGCTGAAGGTGTGTTTACAAGTAATTAAGGCAAATGGATCCTTGATTTTTATTTTATCTATTAATTATATTATTTATTGATAAATGACCTTACTTCTTTGAAAAAAATTATATAAAACAAAATTATATTTAAAAAAGTTAATACATCTAGTCTTCAAATTATATGCATAAACTTTTTAAATATTTTTTTGCTAATAATTTATTCTTAAAGGAGTATTTTCTTTTTGACCAATAATTAAAAGTTAAAGTTCGTATGAATTATTAACATCTCAACTATATTGAAAAAAAAAAAAACACTAATTCATTTTAACAGGTCCGAATCTATAGAAACAATTAAAAAAAAAAAAAAAAAAAAGAAGTAATTTAGAAGACCTATCAAACAAAACTCATCTAATTGAAATCAAATTATGATTTTATTGGCACAAGTATATCTCTCTCTAAAAATATGAGAAACTTGAAAAACAATATCCTCTATTGATGTTGAGGCAATTTCATCCAATTGTTTTCTTAGGACACAAAAGAAACAAGAGATATCACTTAAAGCTTTAACCATCAATATGAATCGCATTAACAACCATAAAAAATAACCAACCTTTGTTATAAGAACACAATAAGTTCATATTTTATTTTTATTCATTTATAACATTAATATCTTCTCACAATATTAAATTATGTGTTATTTTTATATATTGTTGACATATATGCACCAAAAAATAAAATGTAATTCAACTTATTTTTTTTCTTCTAAGAAATAAGATCTTGTCATATAATGTTCTAGACTAGAAATGACAAAGTACAGATAATATTATTCTGCAATCCTATTTATTAGATAAAAATGGTATATGTATGTGTGGGTGTTTGCTTAATGGATATTGTGTGAATTTTTAAAATATTTACGGGTATTAACGGATGAATATTTATAGATATCATCTTTATGTATATAAATTATATATCTTTTCAATTATGTACCTTTATTTTGTCGACACAAAAATATATTGATACATTAAAATCTTATTCCGTCAATTCTAAAATAATTGACACATTTCAAAAAAAAAATTGTCTCAAAATGAATGACCATTTTATTTTTAATACACTTTTTTTCAATTATTACTATTTAATTAATATTAATTGCATCATTTCCATGCAATATCTTCTACTATATATTTATGACACTGATAATACACCAATATCAAACAAAATATAATTTGATAAAAATAATATTCTCTCTCTTTCATTTATACTATTTTCTTTATATATGTAAAATAATCAAATAACTCAACTATTTTGAGACAATGCGGAGTAATACATTAACAAATAAATAAAAAGGCTTTAAATATAATTTTAGTCTTTTATCTAATTAATATTCGTTTTGTTCCTTTATTTATTTATTAATTTTTTCGTCTTTTATAAATTATGTATTTGAGCTCTTTTCACAATCACAACAAAGTTATTTGCAACTTCTTATCATTGAAATCTCTTCTAACAATTGTTAATATGTGTCTAGTATAATATATATTAAAAAAAAAAAACATCAATTAAACTGAATACTAGGGTTGCACTTGAAAAAACTTTTCTTGCATGCATCGAGATGAATGATATGTATCAAAGTTATCTCTATTTTATCTCGTCCTTGTTAAATTTACACACTTAATTTTATAATTAATACAATATATCTTCAACAGTTTTATGACAATTATCACACAATTATTTGAAAGGGTTATGACAAAAATGACTAACATTCATTATTTATAAAAGATAAATGACGAACATGAATCAAAAAAAGATAAATACATGCAACGAATATTTGGTAAAAATTAAAAGGACCATAAAACATATTTATGTATTTTTGTTGTTGCAATTATGTATAATTTTTCCCCTATTTTTGTCAACACAAAAATATATCAACATATTAAAAAGATTAATACATGAAAAAATTAATAAAATATATAACAAAATTTTATCATAAAAATTATTAATACATTAATATAAAAAACATTACAATATATCAATTTTATTATTTTATTATCAGATACGACTATCCACGTCTACGGATATTATTACATCTGCATTTATATCGATTAACTACTAAATAGTTAAAATATCAATTTATCTTATGCACGGATATCCGTTAAACTATATGTCTCATACCTATTGTAAATTTTATCGACAAATATGTAATGTATAGATTTTTTTTCCCATCCCTATTTTGGACAGCAAACGAAAAGACAAGGATCCTAGTTAAACACTTATAATTTAGTTTTGACCTCATATATAATTGCTGTATATATTATAAAAAATAAAAAAAGAGAAATATGAATAAGAAACCATTTTTAATTTTCATCCAAAGCTCCAAAACCAACTTTATAGCCAAAATTCCATTAATTTTAGCTTTATATTTAATATAGAAATTTAGAAACACACAGACATGCAAATAATTAAATATATAGCATTGGTAGACCCTAAAGACATGCCAACACCAGACACTATTCAATAGGAATTTGCATAATTATTGTTAATTAGAAGATGAAAATTTGGCTTGCCATGTTACATTAAAAAGTACCATATGATTCTTTCTGCTCTAGGAAAACCCAAACCATTAGATCTAAATCACATCAAATTGCTTCCTCTACCAAAAACATTGATAACAATTGAGGAACCCCCATGATTTAATTTTTGTCTTGTGGTCTATGATTAATTTTTTAATTATTTAGCATTATAACAGTTGTCTGATTTTGCTGGTGAAGATGCAACCAACTAATTGGTGGACCTCGTGGGAAGTGCTGAAATCATCTTTTTTTTTTCTCTTTATTTACTTATTAGAAAATTAATTTTCTCTAACTAAATAATAAGATTTAAGGAATTAATAAATTTCAATTAAAAATATATGAATCGTTTAGAAGAATTTAAATTTGAATCTTTACTATAATAATTTTTAATTAAAGTAAACTTTATTTTATTTTTATTGAATTCAAAATTATTAAAGTCTTATTTCCTTAAAAATCAAATCATTAAAAAATATTTAAATCTCCCTAGTTTCCTTGTTAGCTCTAATTGAAACAATCACAAAATCTATTAAGGGGATTGGAAAAAAATAAAATAAAATAAAATGTGAACGTGTGGTTCTTAGAGGGATATAAGTGTGAATTGCATAAAATAAATAAATTAATTTTTACAGAAGTATTAAAAAATTAATGTTGGGTCCACAAAAGAAGAGAGTACCACTTGTTTGTTATCTACGAATATAATTAAATTTGATGTTTGTTGTCGTGTAATATGTTTTTTAATTTGTTTGTTTCAATTTAATAATATATATTAAACTATTAATTTATCTAAGTTTTATTGTTAATATTTATGATATATCTATATATATATATTGAAATTTGAATTTAGAAAAAATTATATCACTATAATTGTAGTGTTAATTTAAGTTTAAATTTGAAAAAAAAATTGAATTGTTAAGAATAAATTTGGTTACAAAAAGCAAACATCCCAATGGATAAAGGTGGTTACCTTATCTACGGCACTGCTCATATGCATTCAGGTGTTGTTAATGCAAGTTTATATGGGCAGGTAAAATTTAATATTTTAATTTGGCGGAGTATTGTTAAACTGTATTATGTTTTCTTTAATTAGTTTCTTAAGTTGTAATACTGTGATAGTGCATGCATAATATCTAATATTTATTCCTTTAAGATTTAATTGAAATAGAAATGTCAGTTTAAAGAGTTTTTGCACTTTCACTCAATCAAAAGTGTTAGATTATTAGAAACATTTGACTTTTATAAAAAGTACTTCTTAAGTCATACACATGAGTAGTTGTTATATGCTGACATTGTAAATTTTTTTACACTGACAATGTATGAAGATTAAAACCCATTTATTTATTTGTTTTGGATTAATTAATTAGGATGGAAAGGAGTTGTGCACATCAACACCAAGATATGGAACGGGAAAGGAAGCAGGAAAATGAGGAAGGTTTACGCAGTTGGAATGTCAGTATGTTATCCAAACCAGGTTCAATCAAGATTAATGATGGTGAAATTTTTGACTATAGAATCTAGATATAAGAATGAATTTCTCACTGGAGCTATGGGACATATGTACATCTATTTGGCTGATCGACTACCAAAACACACCATAGACATGAAACTCTTATGATTTGTAAATTTTTTTAATGTAAAATTTCTTTTTGACATATGAAGAGTATAACCTGTGTATTTATTTTACCATTTTTTCCTTAATTGCCTTTTTGAGACCCTCTCCACACTTCACAATATCAAGTCACTTTTTTCTTGGAGACAATAATGTCACAAAAATATTTATCAATATTTAAATGAGATTATATGAGTCTCTTGAGTTTAAATTTGAGTCAAGAGATTGAGAAGGAAGAGTTTTAATGTCTATGTTGTTATACTCAACTTGATAGATTAGCTTCTTTATGGTAACACACAAAAATGAATGATGAAAAAAAAAATATCTTACATTAATTATGATCTTAATGTCATCTTAATATTTTTTTAATCTTAACAATATAAAAAAGAACCTTGTACAAATGACAATTTCTAACACGAGTCATAAACACATGCAACCGCATCAACACAAATTGACTATTAAAATATTGATTTGAATTTTAATAATATACAACAACAAGAAACAAAAAGCTCAAACCATTTACAGTTTCAAACAAGTGTCACAACCCAGGTTAAGTCGCATCGACATAAATATATTATAAAATATCAATACTACTTATTTTTAACTTATTTTGTAAATAAAATATATCTTGATCTTCATAATATACAAAAGAAACTCACATAAATCGTCATTTTAAACAACAACCGCAACCACATGAAGCCACATCAACACAAATATAATTATTTAAATATTACTTTTTTTTTCTCCTTATTTTTAGTCAATTATTACTAACCTACTAAAGGATATCATAGTTGCAATGTATTTGTAATTTTTCCACTTTGAAGCTTGAGAGAAAGATAGAAGAAACAAATTAAAATAAAAGACAACAAGAAAATGTGAAGATAAATTAATTGATTAATGATTTTGTACGAGAGAATATTGTTGAAAAGAAAAAAAAAATCATATTTATAAAATGAATAAATATACTTAGATATAATAAATTTATAAAATGATATATATGAGTACATTCTTTTTTATATGTCAAAAAAAAAATTATTAAAAAAAATCATAATCTTAATAGTATGAACAAACAACTCACATTATCTTTATATTTAATCTTTGTCTTAGTATTAATATTATCACAATCTTAATCGTCATTTTTATCTTAATATTAATATTAATCTCTATGTCTATATCTTAATGTTAAGCTTAAATTTAATCTTATCTTAATCTAAATTTTTTGTCTTAATTTTATCTTAATATGAATATTTACTTTGTATCTATATTACCTTTATCTTTATATATTATCTTAATAATGTATAAAACAAGCGCATGTAAATGACTGTTTTAAGCAAGTGTCACAATTGGATGCAGTGAAATCAACACATATGTATTATTAAAATATCAAATACTTTTATTTTTAACTAATTTTGGAGTTGCTTAAAAAAAAACAATTTGGAGATTAAAATATATCACACATTTTCTTATTAAAACACATCATATTTGCAACTTATTAGCTTTTTTTTTTTTTTTCCACAATTAGATTTAATATTGTTTGGTTTATAAAAGAAAGCTAGATGAAATAAAACAGAAAGAAATAAATTATACCAATATGGTACGTTAGATAAAGAAACTCATTAGTGAAATTAAGGATTTAAATGAGATGCATAGTTAACGTTAAATTTGTTTTATGTTGATAATCAACAAAATATTAGATCAAATCGAATGGTATGATATGGCATACTGAATTAACAATATATAGTATGATGTGACATATTGAATGGTAATCATTCGATAATAGTGTTAAATTTTTTTACAGTGTTAGTGCACAACATATAACCTCGTTAAATTAATAGAATCGACACAAAAAATAAGTTAAATTCATAGAAATATCTCTTAAAAGTAACATTTCAAAAGATTAACTACAACACAAAATTTCATTTTCAATTCTAAAAAAAATTCCATTTATCAACAAACAACACAAAAGTTAATGTCTTAACTTATAATTAAAAAATTAACAATGTAATTTTGTCTCTTTAAAATTACTCTCACAACTTAAAAATTAAAATAATATAAGATTCTTAGAGAAGTACATTTTAAAACGGTGGACGCAATAAAAATTAATTATACATAACTAAATGGATATTTATCTTTTTCCCAAAAAAAAAAATATTTATCAACTAATAAAAAAAAATATTATCTTAATTTATATTAAAAAAAATAAGGAACGTGTACTTTATTGCGAGTGTCTAATTTATTAGGGTTTAATATGCATACATTGACAACATAAACAATTTTTACACTGACAGCTAACAAGAGTCATTAATTGTATAGTTATTTTTACGATGGAAGTTTGATCATGTGGTGAGATGATAAAATTTATTGTTAGGATTTAAATGACTTTCAATCGACAGAGTGTAGGCCTTTTTCATAATTTATTAATATTGTCACTTATGAGATTGAATCATACACGTGAAAAATTTTGACAGATAGAAATTTCAAAATAATTAACACACACGAGACAAGCTGCTGCTGGCGAGATTGAACTATTATACACAAGTTATCACAGTTAAATACTTCAAAAATAACTATCATACACGTGATAAGTTATCACTTTTCCAATTGAAGGATGGTACACGTTACCATTTATAAAATTTATAAAACACTATCATACACGGGACAAGTAGAACTATAATCAGGAAGAACTATCATACACGAGACAAGTTCTCTCTGATAGGAATTTCAAAATAACTAGCATACACATGATAAATTACTGCTTTTGAGATTGAACTATAACACAAGACACATATTCTAACTGATAAAAATTCAAAATCACTATCATACATGGGACAAGTTTTTCACTGATGAGATTGAACATTTAAATAAATTTTTGTATCTGCAATTTTGCTACTCATATTTAGAAGTATACACACATTTACACTATAATAGGTGCCATAATAAATTAAGGCTATTCATATTTAGAACAAACATTTCAAGAAAACATATAACACCTTTATTAAGGGCATCCTATCAACTTTGCCGAACTATCAAACTAACAAAATTGATAATCTATAAAAAAAATTGTTGTAATGAAAAAGATAAAACTACAAAAGTATTATGTGATCGATAATGGTGCATCCATATTTCATACACCACTTAACATGTAAATGTGGAAAACTAACATTGATTTCAATATGTATTATTCACAATTTCGTTTGACCAAATAAAAATAAAAACCTATAACTAATTAAACGGGAAAAATGAGATTTCTTTTTTTTGTAAAATTATTTGTGGAGCTGTAACTAACACCAACTAATCTTCGTATATAAAAATCAACTTGCTATAGCGGTAAATAGCTAGGTATTGAGATTTTTTAAATGGCTTAAATTGTTAGACACCTCAACAAATTCTTAACAAAATTTGTTTATGTTGAAATTGTTGACTTGTAAATATAAAAACACCTTAGACATTCTAACGACATATGCGTCAGACTGATATCAAAGCTTTGCCAACCGTATAAAATGTATGTCCTTATACAATTTTACTATAAAGTAGGGAGCATTCAAGACTTCTTCATATTCACAAAGTTATATTCAACCAATTATTTTTTTTCAAAAATTTATTAGAAGTCCGATAAGAAGAAAATCTTCACCATGGGTTTCTCATGTGGTAAACCCTTCATTCAAATTAATTTCCCTACTATTTTTCAAGCATATATTATAATATGTATCTATAAATTTTACAGAAACTAGTATCATATTACAACATTTTTCATAACTTATTATGTAATAATAATCATTATTTATGTGTAAGGTAAACATGAGGATTTATCTCTAATGCATTTATTTTCTCATTATCAATACTTTTGATGGTTGTCAAGCACAATTTAACTACTCACAACAAAAGGGTATGAGAATCATATAAAATCAGCAACATTTGTGTCTGAAAAGTTTGAAATTGGACCCGGAAACGTTGTTTCTAAAGCATTGATGGAAATTGAGTTTCCAAAGGGTCATATTGGTGTAATGAGCTTTGACGTTGATCTAATTGATGAAGAAGGAAATTCTATACCATTGTATGAAACTTACCTTCATCATTGGTTTGTTATAAATTTTATAAATAGAATGTGTCACATGATCATAATGCTCATACCAATCCCTATGAGGATGCCATTTTCAAAAGAAACGATGGAGAACTTGCAATGGAGGTATTCTTCCACAATATTGGGGGTTGGGAATGAATCAAGAGGAACAAGTTCAAAGATTCCAGATCCTTTTGCAGTTGAAGTAAGGTAACCTTAAAGCTATTCCACAAGGGTGGGAAGAGAAATGGTTATTTAGCATCATGGTCATCGATACACGTGGCACAGAAAATAGGAAAAGTTTGCAGTGAATGTAGGTGTGACCAATTTAACCTCCCAGAGAATTATTTTAATGTGACAGTTGACATCAATGGAAAACCATTGAGCCCTAACTATAAAGGAGGAATTTTTTGTTGCCATGATAACTTTCAATGCAAACTGAGAAAGGGGTTTGAAGCCCCAAGAAGAAATCTTGCCCTAAGATACAAAGTAACATGGGTTGATTGGGACGAACAACAAATTCCGGCTAGATTTTATATACTTGATTCCACTGATCGGGTGAAAACTATTGGTTCTCAAATAATACATGACTGCCAGGTAACAAAATACGTTATTTAAATAAATTCATTTTTTTAATTTCACCGACAATTATATTATATGTGTAGCTCACGTGGTGGTGTTTTGATACTTCAAGGAGTTTGAGAATTAGGTTCAAGGTTGAAACTATGATTACAAATAATAACTAAAAAAATTAAGTTAAAAAATATCGTGATAAACAATATGTTATATTTTGTGTATAAGCATAATAGTATATTAATTATTATTATGCATGCTGGAGTAAGTGATTAACAAATTGTTTTTGATATTTTTACAGTCTGAGTATACTATTCCAGTAAATAATGGCGATGATCCGATTCATGTTCAAAAAGCAAACATCCCAATGGATAAAGGTGGTTACCTTATCTACGGTAGTGCTCATATGCATTCAGGTGTTGTTAATGCAAGTCTATATGGGCAGGTAAATTTAATATTTTAATTTGACGGAGTATTGTTAAAATGTATTATGTTTTCTTAATTAGTTTCTTAAGTTGTAAATACTGTGATAGTGCATGCATAATATCTAATATTTATTCCTTTAAGATTTAATTGAAATAGAATGTCAGTTTAAAGAGTTTTGCACTTTCACTCATCAAAAGTGTTAGATTATTAGAAACATTTGACTTTATAAAAGTACGTCTTAAGTCATACACATGAGTAGTTGTTATATGCTGACATTGTAAATTTTTTTACATTGACAATGTATGAAGATTAAACCCATTTATTATTTGTTTTGGATTAATTATTAGGATGGAAAGGAGTTGTGCACATCAACCCAAGATATGAACGGGAAAGGAAGCAGGAAATGAGGAAGGTTACGCGGTTGAAATGTCAGTATGTTATCCAAAAACCAGGTTCAATCAAGATTAATGATAGGTGAAATTTGACTATAGAATCTAGATAGTAAGAATGAATTTCTCACTGGAGCTATGGACATATGTACACTATTTGGCTGATCGACTACCAAAACACATAGACATGAAACTCTTATGATTTGTAATTTTTAATGTAAAGTTTCTTTTGACATATGAAGAGTACTAACCTGTGTATTTATTTACCATTTTTTCCTTAATTACCTTTTGAGAGACTCTCTCCACACTTCACAATATAAAGTCACTTTTTTTTCTTCGGAGACAATAATGTTTACAAAAATATTTATCAATTATTAAAGAGATTATATGAGTCTCTTGAGTTTAAATTTTGAGTAAGAGATTGAGAGGAAGAGTTTTAAGTGTTATGTTGTTATACTCAACCTGATAGATTAGCTTCTTTATGGTTACACACTAAAATGAATGTGAAAAAAATATCTTACCATAATTATGATCTTAATGTCTCTTAAATATTTTAATCTAACAATTATAGAAAAAGAACCTTGTACAAATGACAATTCTAACCACGAGTCATTAAACACATGCAACCGCCATCAAACACAAATGACTATTAAAATTATTGATTTGAATTATAATAATATACAACAACAAAAACAAAAAGCTCAAACCATTCACAATTTCAACAAGTGTCACAACCAGTTACATCGCATCGACATAAATATATTATTAAATATTAATACTACTTATTTTTTAACTGATTTTGTAAATAATATATCTTGAATTCAAATAACAAGAGAACTCACATAAATCGTTATTTTAACATAAACCGGCAAACCACATGAACCAACATCATCACAAATATAATATTTAAATATTACTTTTTCTCTCCTTATTTTTAGTCAATTATTACTAACCTATTAAGGAATATCATAGTTTCAATGTATATTTGTAATTTTGCCACTTTGATGCTGAGCTATACCTAGAAGAAACAAACTTAAAATAAAGACAACAAGAAAATGTGAAGACTAACATAATTGATTAATGATTTTGGTACAGAGATATTGTGACCCGAAAAAAAAAATCATATTTATAAAATGAATAAATATCTTGACTCATAAATAAATTTATAAAATGATATATATGAGTACATTCTTTTATATGTCAAAAAAAATTATTAAAAAAATGATATATCTTAATAGCAATGAACAAACAAACTCACATATATCCTTATATATTCTTAAATCTTTGTCTTAGTATTAAATTATCACAATCTTAATACGTCATTTTTACTTACCCATATTAATATTAATCTCATATCTCTATAACTTAATGTTAAGCTTAAATTTAATCTTATCTTATCTAAATTTTTGTCTTGATTTTATCTAATATGAATATTTACTTGTACTTATATTACTTATATCGTTTAATATAATTGTCTTCAATAAAAAGTTAATTACCAAAAACAAAAAAGCGCATGTAAATGAAATTTTATAAGCACAGATGTCACAAACTCTGGAATGCAGTGATCAGAACACATAGTATTATTAAAATATCAATACTTTTTATTTTTAACTAATTTTGGAGTGCTTCAAAAAACAATTTGGAGATTATTATATATCACACATTTTTTCTTATTAAAACACATCATATCAACTATTGTGTTCTTTTTTTTTTTCAATAATATAGATTATATATATTGTTGGTTTATAAAAGAAAGCTAGATGAAATAAACAGAAATAAATAAATTATACCAATATGGTTCATATGATAAAGAAACTCAATATGAAATTAAGGATTTAAATGAGATGCATAGTTAACGTTAAATTTGTTTTATGTTGATAATCAACAAAATATTAGATCAAATAGTTAACGTTAAATTTCTTTTTTTTTCCTTAAATTAATTGTGGAGATGTAACTAAAATACCGTTAAAATATCGTTTTGATTGGGTGGGAGTGCAGATTTACCCTGAAATTAAGATTTGAAGACAGGGATGGGTTTGAAGGTGGTGATATACACCTTGCGCTTGCACCCGATAAGTAACATTAATGTAATTTTTAAATTTTATACATATTGAATATAGTTAATTATTTTTTGAATATAAAAAATTATAATCTTATCTCCATAGAAAATATTTTTTAATTTTATTATTGTCTAATAACAATAATTTATATTAATTAATTATAATAAATATTATTTAAATATATTTATATATATATATATATATATATATATATATATATATATATATATATATATATATGAGTGTGAGCGGGGAAACTAGAATCCCGTTGTGGGCGAGAATGTGAGTCTAAATTTTACACCTTATTTGAAATGGGGGCGAGTGCGGTTTTTTCCGATTAGTCTGATGCGGGGATGGAGAAGAAAAAATTTATCCACGCCCCACACCGTTGTGTTGTCATGCCTAGTTCTTAATCATTTAACAATAGCTAATGGCAACAAGGTGAGGAAATTGGTCAATTTTTGTCTCTTCAAATAAATAAATAATAGATCTATGAAAAAAATATACATTCGCAGCATATGAAAAATATCCGCAAAAAGAAGTACAACATGAACAAGAACATATAGTGTGGTTAACTTACATGATCAAATACTAAATTAAAACTAAGATATGAAAATCGGTATATTAATTAAGTTAAATTTTATAATTAAATTTTGACTACACATTCTTATTAAATAAATAAATTTTATAATTATGTAATTAAATTTTGACTACATAATTCTATTAAATAAGATAAATTTTATAATTAAATTTTGACTACACAATTTGTGCACATAGGTGAAAAAAAAATACTTTTTCTATTGAGTGTATGCAAAGAGATGGGAATAGATTTAGGGCTAGGAATTGTGGGCTGGGCCTAGAAAAATTGGATACAATTATAATAAATGTATAAAAAAAAATTCCAAAATAGTTTATCATAAGCACAAAACATGTCATCTCACTTCTTGCAAACTTATCTACAACTAGGGATGAGAATAGGCTAGGCCGTCCGACAGGGGCCTATAGCCTGGCCTACTAATGGCCTGGCCTGTTTAATAAAAAGGTCAGGCTCATGTTGTTTTTAAAGCCTATTTATATAAATAGGTCAGGCTCAGGCTTGTAAAAAAGCATATTAGGCCTGACAGGCCGGCCTATATATATTTTATATGTATTCCATTCTCTATTTTTTCTTCTTCTAATTTCCATTGCGCTCACTCCAACAAACATGTATGA
>PGTU02015855.1:0-22203 GCA_002896215.2 Cicer echinospermum | reverse complement strand
AGGTAATTCTTCAAGATATAAAACATATAAATTTTTCTTTCGTTTTCCAGAAAACAGAATTTCTCCAGTTTTAGCTTTCTTGATTTCACATACATTTGGCTTGAAAACGACTTCGCATCCATTGTCACATAGCTGACTTATGCTTAGTAAATTGTGTTTTAAACCTTCCACATATTGAACATCATTTATTTGAGCAGAGTTTGTCTTACCAATGGTTCCATTACCTTAATTTGAGGCCTGATCATCATTTCCAATGTGGACGAACCACATCCTTCTTGTGGGTTATGAAACAGTTTCTATCTCCTGTCATGTGCCTAGGAACACCCTGTCAAAACGCAAGCTTTCTCTTTGTATTTGAAAACAACCTGTTATGTGATATTATTTAGTCTTAGGTACCCACTTGTTTTGGTCCTTGAGAAGTTAGTTTTTAAGTAGTATTATCCATTCCCCTTTTTAGGAAACAGCGTTTGGTTAGTTGTGATGTGAAATGGTTTACCAGTATAGGATTCAGAGATTTGAGGCTTTGGTTTATAAAAGAGTTTTCAACGTACAATTGTAATTTTGACTTTTATCCGTTGGGCAGCCAACCTGGAGACGATCTCTGTTTTGCTGTTTCTTTGACACTGTTTTGACAGAATGATTCTCCTTTTTAAAAAAATTATTTCTTTCAATTTTTCATCTCTCTTTCTAAATAGCAGGCAAATTCCAGATGTCCAAGTTTTTTACATATGAGCATCTAGTCTTGCATTTGTTCTTCCTTTCTTTTGGACAAGAAGTTTTCATAGATGTTGGTGTTGGTTGATTGAAAACCAGTCGGCTTATCAAAAATTCCTATTTGAGATCATGATGTTATGAAAAGTTGCAGTGGCGTTTAACAGTTTTAGTAATCTGTTTGAGGAAGTTCATTTTCATTTTTAAGTCGAGTTCTCTCCGTTGTAGTGCAGACGTTCTTGACATTTCTGACTTAAAAAATTTTGTTCTTTCAATTTGATCATATTCTTTAACAGATTATTTTTAGTCTGACTTGTCTTCTTTTTCTTCTTCTCTTTATAAAATGTTCTTGTCAGAGAACTACTTTTTTGAATAAGAAGATTGAGTCATTTACCAGTTATCAAATTCATTTCCATTGTGACATATGACAAGGTTTAGATTTATTACTCTTCTTCCTCTGTTTTTGCCATCAGCATTGTTTGCTTCTCTTCTTCTCAGTTCGGATCCTATGAATGCATACTCATTTGCCATCATTGATTTCTTTTTGAAGGGAAATCGTCTTTGGTGATTTCTGTTTTGATGGACAGTGCTTTTGTATGTCCCAATTGGTTGCATCCACAATTGACTGACTCTTGTCAATCTTGTGTTTAGGATTTTTGTTTTGAAATCCCTTTTTATTTGATCTCTTCTTCTCATCATCTTTGTTATTCTTTCTATGAGAGAGCGCAATTTAATCAGCATCTCCCTGTTCATTTCTTCTGATTCTCTTCTACTGATAGTAGTGATTTTTCTTGAGAAGCTTTCGTGCTATTGCCTTTCCTTTCTTGACTGGTTTGTCTTCTGCAACAGTACTTCATGAGCTCTTAGTGTTCCAATTAGTCTCTAGAGGCAGTGATTCAAGGTTCTTGGCTGACTTATATACTGTCACCATTGGTCTCTCAATGATTGGAAGGCACCTCATGATTTTTCTTACTCTTTCTTGCACAGTATAAGTTTTGCCAAAGAACGCATTTCATTTACTATTGTGGTGAATCTTGAGTACATTTCATCAATAGTTCCTCCTTCTTGCATTTCTAACAGTTTCGAATTTCCTTATACCATGGTCTATTCTGTTTCTTTGACATGGCTTGTCCTTCACAATGATTTGTAATGTATCCCAAACTTCTTTTGCAGTTGCGCTTCATCTACCCTTTCATTTTCTCCATGCATTTAAAGCACATGATAAGAATAATTGAGCTTGTTAGAGTTTAAAAGTACTTAGCTTTATCATCTGTTGTCCAAATCTGCTTCCCTTTTTAAGGCAGAGTTTGAATCATCTTGATCAACCCTTGGTGAAGAAATCTCCATCTGTAATGATGCGCCACATTTTCATGTGTCTTGAGATTTTAAGACAGCTGCATTTTGTTTTTCCAAAAGTATATAGTCTGATCCATTCAAAGAATGGAGGTCGGTTTGAGGATCCTACCTTCAACAATGTATTTGGCTTTCCACATTCTTCTAGATCTTTTCTCTTAACACTTGCTAGTGTTTTTGAACTTTTAGAGACCGAGCTCTGATGCCAATGAAGTAACAATGTCGATTTACAAGAAAGAGGGGTTTGAATTGTTAAATGTACCTTTTTAAATCCCTGTTAAAAAACTTGAGAAAATAAACTCAAGATTGATCTTGGTTATGAAACAGAAAACGGAGAACGTCTTGGTTTTAGTTAGTAAAACGGAGAACGTTTCTTGATTAGTTGAAAACAGGAAATTCATTTATTGTTTTAATTAATTCAGATATGATAATAGAGACGGTAGGATAGAGAATACCACACAAGTTTATATCCTGTTCACCAACTGGCTTACGTCCAGTCCTCACACTGTGAGATTTCCCACTAAGTGTAAATTAGCTTCTTGAAACTTACAACCCTAGTCTTGATCAACCTTGATCTATTTCAACCTCTAATGTTCTACCCAGAAAGCAATACCAACACCTATCTAACCCTTGATAAGAAGTAATCTTAAAACAAACTATAAAGAAACTCTTATAGTTTGAGTTTTTACAATTTGATTGTTTTGACGAATCTGAAATTTTTCAACTCTTGTTTGAGAATGATTCTTTAAAAAGGATCTAATATTATTGCGCAAAACTAATATATGAATATGAATTAGCAGCTGTTCGCAGAAATCAGTGAGTATGACTATGCCTCTGTTTTTGCAGAATTTCAAGTATGTATATGATTGATTATGGATTTCGAAGCACTTGAATTTCTTGCTTTGAATCGGGACTTAATGGTCCTTCTATTTATAGGCTGTAGATGTACTGAATGAAGGTACAAGAGCTGTTGGAGAGACTTTGCTTTTGACTGAAACATTATTCAGAATAAAAATAATCCTTCTTTGAAATAGGCTTTTTGACTTTTAATGTTTAACATTTAAAGCAGTTTTGTCTTTCTTAGAAAGTGCTCTTGACGTTCTTCAATGATCTTGGATGGTACATCTCTGTCTTGAGTCTTGAGTGTAGCTAGAGAAGATTGGAGATCAATTGCAGATCAAACAGAGAGAACATAGCTGATGTCACTGTGCAGAAAATGGAGAATGATTAACGTTCTTGGTTTGTCAGTTGAAGTTTCTGAGCTTCAATAATCATTCTGGAGTTCCCGTTTTAAAACATTCTGGATTTCCTTGTAATTGTCTTGTCATATGCCCAGATTGATAGAACTTTCTTGACATTTGATTTTTGGAGTTTGCAGACTGTCATGACTTTTGTCTGTCTTTGAGTCCTTTGATCTTTGAGATCAAATAACCTTTTTAGTCTGGATGGTTCTACTTGTTCCTTGCCATGTACTGATTAGATTGAATAATTTCCAGGGCAGACTCTTTGTCAAAGAGACATAAAAGGTTTGACCAATATGCTGTGAGGACAGTTGTTGAAGCTGAAGATCATTCTCTGTATGATGCAGAATGATCTTGTTGCTGCTTTCTTGATTTGCTTGATTTTGTTCTTAATTAAATCCACTCAAACACATGTTAAATTAACATAACATTTTAGAATCAAAAATTAACTTTCTTAATTAACCCTTTGTTTATTTTCATCAAACTTTATATATTATATATATATATTAGTCTGGCCAATGCTTTTTTAAAAATCTATTTAATTAAAAATCAATTGAAAAGCCTTTTAAGTCTATCAAACTGAGCCTACTTAATATATATATAAATAAATTTTTTATTACTATTATTATTTTAAAATTTAAAATTTTTTTAATCATAAATTTGCTAATGATTTTATGTAATTCAACACATTTTTTCTACATCAATTTTGAAAATGTATAAAGCTATTATTTTAAAATATAATCTTTTTAGACTTTGAAAAAAGATCAATTCAAATTTTTAAAATTGAACATTTAACAGATAATAGATTAGACTCGAATATAACATTTTTGTTAGAAACCAAGAATGTTCTAGAAAAATTAGTATAAACCAAGAACGTTTTTGTATTGAAAGTTTGTAATTCAAGTTAAAATACTAAGTGTATGTGATAGCTAACTAAGTAATATCTTAATTAGTTAGTTAGACACTTATAGGGCAGTTAGAATGAATAAGAATAAACTATGTATAAATAGCACTCTCCATTTATTTATAAAATAAATCCTACAACTCATATGCTATACTACTTTTCAATTTTCTTGAACTTGAAGTAGTAAGCTTGAAAGAGAAAATTTGGTATCTAGAGGCAAGCTTTTTCGATCCCACCAGTGATAAACACGAGTGAAGTGTAAAGATTAAAACACGAGTGAAGTGAAGATGAGTTCCAGTGAAAAAATGGAAATTTTCCAGCCCATATGCCACATTTGGAGGAAAGATTGCGGATAAATAGAGGGTGCTATTCAGGCATTGTTTGGGTTCCAAGAAGTATTAGAGATCATAGAAAATGGTTTTGAGGAGCTGGATCAATCCAACATAAAGCATAGTCGAAGTTTAAAGAAACAAGAAGAAAGATTGGCAGCCACATTCATTCTTCATCAATGCCTTGACAACATCCAACTTTGACAAATATAGATGCAGGACTACCAAAGGAAGCTGACATTATGAAGAAGTGTTATTCTGGAGGAACCAAGGTCAAGAACGTGAAGTTGCAGAACTTACAGAGACAGTTTGAATTGCTGCAGATGGAGGATAAAAAAAAGGTGTCAGATCTAATTTCAAGATTGAGAAGTATCACCAATCCAATGACTGGTTGTGGGGAGAAGCTTACTGAACATAAACTATGTGAAAATATATTGAGATATTTTCATCCCAGGTTTGACTATATTGTATGTGCCATAGAAGAATCCAAAGACATTTCCACATTGAGTCCGAAAAAATTACAGGCCACTTTAGAAGCACCAGATTTGAAAATGGATGAAACGAGTGGGAATAAATCTGGGGATCATGCACTGGTAGCGCAAGCCTACTAGAAAAGAGACCAGAAGAGGAATGGAAGAAGAATAAATTCAAGAAACTTGATGATAAGTCTGAATCTTCATCAAAATGGTGCAATGCTAGTGGAAAATCAAAAGGAAAATCAAAGAACTTTGACAAGAAAAAGGTGCAATTTACAATTGTGAGAAGTTTGGACACTTTACTGATGAATGCTAGTCTGGTAAAGGAAAAAAGAAAAAGAAAGATGAGGATGAGGCCTGTGCAGCTCAAGAATATGATTCAGATTCAGACACAGTTTTGTTGATGGCTACAACAAACGAAGAACGTTCTTCTTCATCAGACTCATAAACAATCTTGTTAATGTCTACCACAAAAGAAGAACATTCTTCGTCTCAATTATGGTTTCTTGATACTGGATGCTCCAATCATATGACAAGTCACAAAGAATGGTTGGTGTATATTGATACATCAAGAAGGAGCAAAATCAGGTTTGCTGATGATAGAACCTTGGAAGTTGAGGGAGCTGGCAACATGGTGATCAAGAGAAGAAATCGCAAAACAGTAGTGATTGAAAATGTGTTGTATGTGCTAAGACTGAAGAGTAACTTGTTGAGCATAGGACAACTGGTTTAGAAAGGGTTTCAAGTGATTATGAAAGATGATGCCTTAGAGATGTATGATGGGCAAAAGAAGATGATATTAAAGGCCCCTCTTTCAAAGAACAAAATCTTTGTTATCGACATACAAGCTGCAAATATTCAATGTTTGAAGGTAGCAAGCTCAATTGATGAGAATTGGCTTTGGCACATAAGATTCGGACATCTCAACTTCAGAAGCTTGCAGCAGCTAGGAGTCAATGATATGGTTAGCAGATTTCCTATGATTGATGTTCATGAGAAGGTGTGTGAAGTGTGTTTGGCAAGAAAAGAATCAAGGAACTCATTCAAATAACAAGTGCAAGCAAGAGCGAAGAACGTTCTTGAAGTGGTTCATAGTGACATATGTGCGACCATTTGAGGTGCCATCATTATGAGGTAATAAGTTATTTATAATCTTTGTTGATGAATTAAGTAGAATGTTATGGATTATTTGATTAAACCAAAGATGAGGCATTGGATAATTCCAAGAACTTCAAGATTTAAGTGGAGAAGTTGTCAAGGTGCTAAGGAAAATGAGAGGAGGAGAATATACATCATATGAACTCAGGAGTTTTGTGTCAAAAATCGAATTGAACATGAGATAACAACTCTTACACACCTCAACACAATGGTATGGCTGAAAGAAGGAATAAAACCATAAGTTTGGGGTGAGGCTACATACATCCTAAATAAATGTCCAACAAAGAATCTACCAGAGAAGGTGCGACAGGAGGTTTGGAGTGGAAGGAAACCAGTAGTAGGCACTTGAGAACATTTGGTGATCTATGTTTCAAGTATGTGTCCTGACCAGAAAAGAAGAAAGCTGCAAGACAAAAGTGAAGCCATGATACTAGTAGGATATCATCCAACTAGTGCTTACATGCTCTATGATCATGTCAAAGGCAAGGTGGTAGTCAATAGAGATTTGAAATCATTGAGTAAGAGTAGTAGGGTTGGACACATAAAGCCAGCAACAACCATCACTAGGATTGGGAACAAGAGACTAGCAACTCTAGCAAGCCTACACAAGTGCAAGATGATCATCAGACCAATGTAAACAGAGATGAAGAAAAGAGTAGAGTCAAACAGATCTTAGAGGGCAAGGTAATCACCAACACATTTAAGAGAATTTGAAGTATACAATGATAATGAAATTGACAGCAGTGGAGATCTGGTGTACTTTGCCTTATTGCAAATACATAACCTTTGAATATTGAAGAAAGGACCCTGGAAGAAAGCAATGATGGAGGAGATCAATGCAATTTGAAAAGAACCAAACTTGGTACATGACTGACTTGCCTCCAAAACATAAGCAATTGAAGTAAAGTGGGTCTATAAATTAAAGTTGAATCCATATAGAACAATAGCTAAGTACAAAGCTAGATTGTTTACCAAGGGATTCATGAAAGCTGAGTTTGAAATGACAGGGCTTGGGCAAGCTAAGCTATTTTCAGGCATGGAGTTCACTGAGATTGATGAAGGCTTGTTGATGTACCATAAGAAATATGCTAGAGAGATATTAAGAAGGTTTAATATGGCTGGTTGCAACCCTGTTGTCACACTAATTGAATGCAATGCAAATCTAGGAACAAAAACTGAAGAAGAGTTGACTGATTCGACCTTGTTCAAGCAAGTTGTTGGCTTCCTAAGATACTTGTGCAATACAAGACCTGATATTTGATATAGTGTGGACGTCGTAAGCAAATTCACGGAGAATCCCATGCATTCTCACTGGCTAATATAGAGATCATGAGATATGTTCAAGGCACATTGGAGCATGGAATTTTGTTTGCAACAGAATTAATACAAGAAAATGAAGACTTGGTTGGTTATTCAGATTCAAATTGGTGCGCAGATAAGAATGATAGAAAGAGCACTTTAGGCTATGTGTTCAAATTCAAGAAATCTTCAATAACATGGAGCTCAAAGAAGCAGCCAGTGATATCACTTTCTTCATGTGAGGCTGAATATATTGTTGGCAGCTATGCAACATGTCAATCATTGTGGTTGTAATCATTGATAGCATATTTAAAGATTGAAGTGTGCATGCCATTACTATTGATGATTGACAATATTTCAACAATAAATCTAACAAAAAACCATATGTCTCATGGAAGAAGAAAACACATTGAGACAAGATTTCACTTCTTAAGAGATCAAGTTGAAAGATGCAAACTAAAGCTCATCTATTGTCAAATTGAAGTTCACCTGACATATATCATGACTAAGACATTGAGGACAACTAGATTTGAAGAGTTAAGGAGATTGTTAAGTGTAAAATCACTTAGAAACTTGAATTAGGGAAAGTGTTAGAAACCAAAAATGTTCTAGAAAAAATCAGAATAAACCCAGACGTTCTTGGTATTGAAAGATTTTTAATTCAAGTTAAAATACTAAATGTATGTGATAACTAACTAACTAATCTCTTAATTAGTTAGTTAGAGAGTTAGAGAATACTTAAAATGAATATGAATAAACTATGTATAAATAACACACTCCATTCTTTCAATAAAATATATCCTACAACTCATATGCTATACTACTTTTCTATTTTCTTACACTTGAAATAATAAGTTTGAAAGGTTATCAATTTTTAATATAGATCAAACTCTGTAAGTATATAAGTACGCCTAAGAGGGGGGGGTGGTGATTAGGTGTTATAAATTTTCTCGTTTTTAGTGATATGGTAATTGAATTTTCTGAGTTTAAGAACAAGGCTTAATAAATGTGCAGTATGTAAATGAACACGTTAAGATTTATCCTGGTTCCCCTTATAACCAAGGGTACGTCCAGTCCTCTTGCACACCACAAGAGATTAATCCAATACTTGTCAGGAAAATGTACAACTCCACCCTCGGATTCTTGCTACAAAACTTCTAACAGTACTTCTAAGATAGCACACCACTATCTTACTTGTACAAATGATACAATAAGGTTTGAATGAGTTTAAGATGTGGTATATTGATAAACAACTCAATAGTAATTCAAGTACTTGAGAACTTTTAGAATGATATGAAAATCTAATGCAAGTACTTAGTAAAAAATCAGAATTTTGTTCAAAGTTGTATAATGAATTTAATCAAGGATTGTTGATTTTTGATCTGAAGTTATGGGGTATTTATACTCCATAAAACATCCTTTCAGATTCGTGGCCATTGATCCAAGAGATTTGATGAAAAATTACAATGTTCTAGAGGCATTCCAGATCTGAAAAATTGTAATGTTTCCAGGTGTATTCGAATACAGTATATGTGTATTCGAATACACGTCTTTGTAACGTTCAAAAAATTCAAAATTTTACATCTTGTATTCGAATACACATCAGTGTAGTCGAATACAGATTAATGTATTTTTAGCCTCTGACTTAACTTGTATTCGACTACATATGGGTGTAGTCGAATACACTTGGCCACTGACTTAGCTTGTATTCGACTACAGATGGGTGTAGTCGAATACACCATTTAACATTTTGCCTCTGACTTAAGTTGTATTCGAATACAACATGGTGTATTCGAATACACTTATGCAAATTGTCAAAAATATGATTTTTAAATGATTTGTTAATGTTGTTTTGATTTTCGAAAACATGTTAAATGCATATCTAAATATGAATTGTTCTCATGTATTTGAACTATTGATTTGTATCATATACCTTTACATTTAATCATTTATTATTTGGATTTGGAAGCTTATTCAAGATGGTTTGATCTTCTTTTTTGATCTTGCTGCATTGTCCATAGTTGGTGGTCTTGTCGTCATCAAAAACATGTAGTTTACATTCTCCCCCTTTTTGATTATGACAAAATGTTGTTGTGAAGAGAGTGTGATGTTGAAATCTTTGCTCCCCCGTAATAGGTGCATACTCCCCCGTTGTATGTGATGATTTGAAAATTGTTTTTGAGTGCCTACAAGGTTTGAAATGCAACAACAACACCAAATTTTCTCCCCCTTTTGACATGATCAAAAGAAGAAGAATAGAAAAGAAAAAGAGACATACACGTTGCGAGCAAAATCATACACAAAAGGCATATAAGGGAACAAGAATAGCAGAAATGGAAATTAAGTCAGAATATCATAGAAGTGAATACATAACAAGTCCCGAAACGAGTAATACAAAATACACCAGAATTAAAACGACAAAGGAGTTCATAAAGCAAATATCACAGTAATACAGAATGCGAAAAGTTAACTTAGTACAAAATTAAAGACTTAATCAAAATCTGTCAGAATGTGGAAATGATCAAGTTTGTCTGATAATTGACTAATGTCTTGAGATAGTGCGTCATGATTGCGAGCAATAGTAGTTTCAATAGTGGTGAAGCGAGTGTCGATTGAGGTGGTCAACTTGTCGAATTGAGTTTGGAAGAAGGTTTGGAAAGAATCAAGGCGAGTCATGATCATTTGATTGGAGATATAATCATCATCAGATGTAGTGTCCTCGCCATCTTCATCTCCTTGAGCAGCAGTGTTGGAGGGTCCAGCATTGTCCTCCGGTGCATCTTCAGATGGTGGACCATGATCACCTTTATGCACAAATGCTTCAAGCTCGTCATTCCATATGATCCGCATGCTAGGCAAGACACCTAAATCCAGCATATTTTCTTTGGTGGGTGTAAACATAACTTCATCAGAGAAGTCCACACCAAAGTGTTCCAAAATCCGGGAAACTTCCTTTGCATAGGGTAAGCCAATTGCCTCGCGAGAGCCAAACATAATAGATTTCACAAAAAACGCCCAATTAAGTTGACGACCTTCAAACATGAAATTCATAATTTGCAATTCAAACTCCGAAATTTGTGAGTAATTTCCAGCTTTTGGAACTAGAATGTAGCTAAGGAAATAGTGTAGAAGCCGATAATCAACAGTAAGATTTCCCACACCATATCGTTGCTGGGCATATTTGGAACCTGCCTGAGCCCTCTTTTGTTCCATGGTGCGTCGGTCAAATCGACAGAGGGAGACATACGCATCATACGTAGAAATGTCACCCCATTCACATAATTGGTTTGGACAAAAATTTTCACCATTAAAAGGGATATTCAGAATTTCTCCAATGGTTTAAGAACAAGGCTTAATAAAATGTGCAGTAAGTAAATGAACACGTTAAGATTTATCCTGGTTCCCCTTATAACCAAGGGTACGTCCAGTCCTCTTGCACACCACAAGAGATTAATCCAATACTTGTCAGAAAATGTACAACTCTCACCCTCGGATTCTTGCTACAAAACTTCTAACAATACTTCTAAGATAGCACACCACTATCTTACTTGTACAAATGATACAATAAGGTTTGAATGAGTTTAAGATGTGGTATATTGATAAACAACTCAATAGTAATTCAAGTACTTGAGAACTTTTAGAATGATATGAAAATCTAATGCAAGTACTTAGTAAAAAATCAGAATTTTGTTCAAAGTTGTATAATGAATTTAATCAAGGATTGTTGATTTTTGATCTGAAGTTATGGGGTATTTATACTCCATAAAACATCCTTTCAGATTCGTGGCCATTGATCCAAGAGATTTGATGAAAAATTACAATGTTCTAGAGGCATTCCAGATCTGAAAAATTGTAATGTTTCCAGGTGTATTCGAATACACGTCTTTGTAACGTTCAAAAAATTCAAATTTTACATCTTGTATTCGAATACACATCAGTGTAGTCGAATACAGATTAATGTATTTTAGCCTCTGACTTAACTTGTATTCGACTACATATGAGTGTAGTCGAATACACTTGGCCACTGACTTAGCTTGTATTCAACTACAGATGGGTGTAGTCGAATACACCATTTAACGTTTTGCCTCTGACTTAAGTTGTATTCGAATACAACATGGTGTATTCGAATACACTTATGCAAATTGTCAAAAATATGATTTTCAATGATTTGTTAATGTTGTTTTTTATTTTCGAAAACATGTTAAATGAATATGTAAATATGAATTGTTCTCATGTATTTGAGCTATTGATTTGTATCATATACCTTTACATTTAATCATTTATTATTTGGATTTGGAAGCTTATTCAAGATGGTTTGATCATCTTTTTGATCTTGCTGCATTGTCCATAGTTGGTGGTCTTGTCGTCATCAAAAACATGTAGTTTACATATTGAAGTTCACCTGACAGATATCATGACTAAGACATTGAGGACAACTAGATTTGAAGAGTTAAGGAGATTGTTAAGTGTAAAATCACTTAGAAACTTGAATTAGGGAAAGTGTTAGAAACCAAAAATGTTCTAGAAAAATCAGAATAAACCAAGAACGTTCTTGGTATTGAAAGATTTTAATTCAAGTTAAAATACTAAATGTATGTGATAACTAACTAACTAATCTCTTAATTAGTTAGTTAGAGAGTTAGAGGACACTTAAAATGAATATGAATAAACTATGTATAAATAACACACTCCATTCTTTCAATAAAATAAGTCCTACAACTCATATGCTATACTACTTTTCTATTTTCTTACACATGAAATAATAAGTTTGAAAGGTTATCAATTTTTAATATAGATCAAACTCAAAACTCGCAAAGTTTAACTCGATCAACTTACTTTTACTAGTAATTGTAGGTAACTTGTAGCAAGTTGATGAAATGACTATAATTCCAGAAACACTAGAGTTGAGACCACACAGACCATTCAGACAATGACAGAGGCACATACCACCTATAGAACTTCACCTTAATTAGTTTTGTGAAAACATTTTCATTGTTTGTGTTTTTTCTTCTTTTTTCTACATGTCTATTTCAGATATCAGAACAAAACTCGTGAAGCACAAAGTCAAAAACGCAACTTGAAATAAGTTCGATGCTCCTTGTTCACTCACTATATGTCATTGTCCTCCATTATTACAAAATAACAAAACTTCGAAATGATAAACTCCAAACCAAGTTGCAAAAATCGAAACACCAAATGCGAACAAAACTTGGGGCTATTTTCCAAGCAAATCCAAGTCCTCAGTAGTAGATAGAAAGGTCCAATTTTAAAAATTGAAAACCATATATTACTGTTTGATTACCGTTAGATATTCTTAAAATTTGATTATAATTTGTTGGGTTATTATTAGTATTTCTAATCCCTCTAAATTAAATATAGTATCGGTAAAGTTAATACATCTGAATAAAAATTAGATATATCATTTTTTAGATATATTTTTTGTTGGTTTATATTTTAGTATAAAATCTGCAATTTTAATCTCTTATTATTTTTTTTTGGAATTTTGGTTTTTCTATTTTTAAAATTGTTGACATTTGTTTTTCTATTATTGTTTTTTTCAATTTCGGACCATCCTTCTTAAAATTGTTAACATTTAGTCCTCCTTTTCAATTATAGTTAATTTTGATGATGTGAAAAACATTTTACTAATGTGTACTTGATGATATGATAAATTATGGTGAGATATAATTTAAATCAAATAATACCCACATTAATCTTTTAAATAAATAAAATTTCTGTTTTTTACTTTAAATGTATTTTGATAATAATCTTTCAACAAATTACTTTTTTTTTCTTTAAATTTTATGAAAATTAAAAAAATGATTTTTTTAATTTAAAAATTCCATAAAAAATAATAAATATAAAAGTAAAGAATTTTTTTGTTACTTTAGATTTTTATTTTATTCAAATTTTGTTTTAAAAACCAAAAGTAATTTTTAAAACATTGTTTTTTTATTTTCAAGAAATTATGAAAACAAAAAATAATTTTAATTTTTTTTTCAATGTCATGAAGAAATTTTTAAATATTGAAGAGGTATTATTTAATTTAATTTAAAATCTATGTCACCATGATTTTCGATATCATTGTATACAGGTCACTAAAATGTATGCCACATAAATTGAAATGACAAATTGAGAAGGGTGACCAAATGTCAACAATTTTAAAAATAGAGATCAAAATTGTAGGAAAAAAAATGGAAAATCAAAATTGTTGATTTGATAAAATAGAGACTAAAACTGCATTTTAACCTACTTTATTCTAAAATAGTATTATCTATTTATTATAATCAACTTTTTCTCATTCATTCAACACTAAAGTTCATCTTATTCTTAATTTACTTTTCTATTTATTGGGTTATATGTGCTTTTCATCAAATATTGTTTGAAAATTTGTTTTTAATCCTTAAAAAATTTAAAACTGAAAACTTATCTAATAAAATATTTTATAATACAATATTTTTTTCTTTATAGATGACTCAGAAGATGAGTTAAGGGACAACGAAAAAAAATTAAAAAAAAAATATCGAGTTCAAATCTCTAAAATTAAGATAGAGATCTTGAATTGGTTATGCGTATCTTGAGTTGAGTATGAGTAATCTTAGTTATGCGCATCTTGTGCTCTAAATCTATATTATTTTCTCATATTTTCTCTACTATTATGTAAAATTATCTCATATTACGATTCTTGATTTAAGTGATTGATAAAGAATAAATAAAATAAAAAAAACTTAAATCATATTGATAATAGAGAGAGTGTTGAATTACATCTAGGATTACATAATCTAATATAATTCCTAAAAATATATAATAAATATATAATAAGTACACGTCATGGTATTATAATTATCCAAGCATATAATAAAACTAGAATTACAAACAACATTCGAATTGGTGTGAATTCTCAATCCAATATTAACTCGAATCCGTTTTCACCACTTTCATTACCCGCTTCTAAAGGTGAAGAATCCTTGATAGCACCAAGAGTGTCTCTATTTTCTATTTTGGTGTTGTTCTCATCCAAGTATTGTTGATAAATATATGATATAAATCCCCAAACAGCTAGTATCATAGATATGACTTTAATTCCATTCATTTTGTCTTGAAAAAATACCACAGCTAATATAGGCACAATAGGCATACCCAAAACACTTATAGCATTAGAGAATAGTGAAGAAACCTCAAAAATAAGTCCAACACAACCAATACTAAACACTTGCCATGTTATGGCTATGAAAGTGAGATCAAGCACATAGGGAACTTTCCCCATCTCATACTCTTGCATTTCCTTCTTTATACCATTCCACTCTCCACTTGCAAAAAATCCTACTAGAATAATACAAGTAGCTACTAATTGTTGATATATTATCATATCCATGACAACTTTAAAATTTTGAATTTTGATAACCTTCTTGAAAGCTAGTTGTGTAAGGGAAAGTATCAATCCAATTCCAGCAGATGCACCTAAAGTGCACATGAATCCAATCACATACATTTTATTGGATGAATTTGTGGAATTTGATGACTCATTTTGGAACATAAGGAGGGCAGAGGAAATTGTTAGTAGGACTAAGGAGTTTATTATGCAAGGTGTGAGTTTTAGTGAATTTAGGAAATATGCAAATAAAGCATTGAAAGCTAATTGAGATGAAGAAACTAATGTAAATGTTGAGACAGGGAGGTACAATAGCCCAAATGAAAATAAGTAACAAATTAATGCAACAAGTATGCCAATTGAGACATACACAAAAGTTAGCATGAAAAAAGATGGTTTATTTGGATCAATAGTAATATTATTATTTTTTTTGGTTGATGAAATGAAAAAATAACAAGGTAGTAGAATTGGGAAACCAACAAGTTGAACAAGTGTTGCCATCCATTTACTCTTTCCTCCTTTTTCATAGTACAATCTTCCTAGAAGTGTTGCTGATGATTGGCCTACTAAAATAAGTGCAACATAAATTGCTACCTTTAAATAGTACCTTCTTTTCTTATTCATCTTAATTGATTCATTCATTATTTGATCTTCAAACCTATTTTCCTCCAGTGAAAATGTTTCTTTGTCTGCATTGGCTTCTACAAAAAATAATACAAATTGATCAAAAAACATATATATATACTCCATCCATTATCCTTAATCGTCGCTTTTGTAAAACAATTTAATTACTCTAATTTATTTGTCGTTTTCCAAGTTAAATACAATATTAGTTATTATTTTTTCAATAATACACTTAATTAATTATAAATTCAAAATAGAGAAATATGTGAATAATAATAATAATAATAATAATAATATTAAGGGTATTTAAAAACAATATTATAAAAAAAATTATTGGTTGTTTTAATTGATATGTGTAAGTCACCTTAAACAGTATTTTTATTTATAGAAAAATACAAGGGTGGTTCAATAGCTTACCTCTTCCATGATTGTATCTATTACTTGCTAATTGTTTGCTTATGTCTAATTATTCATCGGTTTTTATTCTTATACAAATTATAGAATTAGATAGGATTTCTCTTTAATTTCTTAGCTTATAATCATAGCCAAACATTATTGTTTAGGTGAACATGGTAGTAAAATAGGTTTTAATTATAACTAGTGCAAAAGAAAGACAGGCATTATTTAATTAATTGTTTTGATTTTACTAGACATAAAATACAATTTCATAACATAATTAAAAGTTCATAAAAGAATAACATAATTTTGGTAAAAAAAAAAAAGGAATAACATAATTAAAAGTGCTATTTATATATGTATATGAAAATGGAAGATGAAAGTTTGAGTGACATACCCATTTTGTGAAGTTGCAGTTCTTGAGCTTCTCCCATGTGAAAGGTAAAATAAATAAGTTTGAGAGAGAGAATGAGAGAGAAAAGAATGAGAGAGGGGAAATAGAGGGATTGTGTTATTTAAGTAAAGAAAATGTAATTGAAGTCATAACAAAAGAAGTGGGCTCCACATGACATGAGTCACATTCGTGACAGGCTATCCCCCTACTAATTCGATGTTGATACCAATTTTGGAGTGTTTTATTTAAAAGATAAACATGTAATATATTTTAAATAATGTGACATGATAATATGTATGAAATTATAATAAAATTATTTAAAATTTTTTATTTTAATGGTTGAAATTATTATTTTTATAATATAATTAATAATATATAAATAATTAATACATCTTATTTTTTCTTTATAAAAAATTCATATATATAAATGATTTTATATCATGAGATCATATGTCAATCATTTAAAATATTTAAAATTATTTTTTTTAGTTAACAAATTTAATGGAAGAACTAAAATTGTCAAATTTTAAAATAGAATGAGCTATTTTACGAATTGGTAAAATAGATGGAGCAAAATTACAATTAAATAAAACAAACATACTAATTTTTATTTGGGTGCAATTAAATATTTTGTGGCAAGTTTAAGTTGGAAGTCTTATGTTGCTTAAAAAGTGATGGTTGAATACTATATTACTGAGAGAACTCATAAATTTATTATCTTAAAATTTTAAGTTAAAATGTGATGTTCAATTCAGATATATAATTACTCTTAACCAAATACAAAATATTCATCGGTCGTCCCTGTGGCCTAACATTAAATTATATATTTATCTCTTTAATCTTTAGATTTTTTTTATAATCTAAAAATGTTACTTTTTACTTCTTTTCTTTTTAACGTCAAAATAAAAATATGTTATTTTTTTACAAAATTAACTCTTAACATTTCATTAATAATAAATTGTTTACTGAATAATATAATAAATTATTGAATACATATTAAAATATCAAAGAAACTAGCAAAAAATAGGGCCATCTTAGTAGAGCATGAACTATTTTGATTTGTCTCTTAATGAATTTAACATGAGAGTTTAAAAAAAAAAAATCTACTATTATGTAAAATTATCTCATATTACAATTTTAGATTTAAGTGATTGATAAGAGATAAATAAAATAAAATAAAAAAACTTTAATCATATTGATAATAGAGAGGGTTGAATTACATCAAGAGTTAGATAGTCTTATATATATAGTTAATCAAATAAGTAACTAATTAACTAATGTAACTAACTAACTAATTTAACTAACTAATTAAGTAAGATATTTAATATCTCCTCAAATTAGAATGTGTTAATTATACTTCGAATTAAAAAATGTCAAAAAATAAATGACATAAAATACATCAGCTAAAAGGAATTTAAAATGTCAAAAATTCATCCGCGAAAAAATAAATTTTGTCTAACTATCATGATCCTTATGAATAGAAACTATATGCCAATGAAGCTTTCCGAAGAAGAATATTACAATTTGAGTTTTATTATTTTGAAGGAATTCTTCTTTGTTTAAGACAATAAATTTTTTGATGCACTCTTGTCTTTTTGCATTGATTTTCTTTCTATATCTTTATCCTTGAACTTCATGTTGTTCTCTTGAATTCTTCATTCAAGACAAATTTTTTTGAACCGGTTTGTTTACCGCGAGCTTTTGTTGAAATGACATTTAGGCTAATTTTTCTTTTTGTTGCTAAAATGTCAAACATATATGTATCTGACGAAACTTTAACATTATGAATTATGAATTTTGTTGGAACTTTGTAACAGTGCTTTTTTTTTTTAAAAAAAAAAATGTTCAATGCTACAAATTGTTCAATCTAATTTTTTTGAAGAAGGTTGTATTGTTGATAATTTCAATTCATGCATGTCTATTTTGTGGCCTCGGTAAAGGAATATGCATTTCTAAGAGCTTCGAGTAAAGAAATATAATGTTATTTTTTCCGTCTTTACTCTTCGATTCTCAAGAAAAATAGACTCTAGTAATCTAAAATTCATCTGATAGATAATAAAGTCTAACAAAAATTGTTACAATCATTATTCAAACTTGTCAGATTCTTGTGAATGATTTATACGGAAGCTCATTAATCTAATGAGTAATTTATTTAGGTCTAATGTTAGCTTTTTAAGTTCAAATAATATAACTCATAAAATTAGCCACAATTTTATATTTCTCGTGAAGCAAGATTGTTAACTCTGTGGTAACTCGTAAACTCGTCTAATTTTACGAGTTCAAGTCATGAATTTGAGTCGACTTGGTTGTGAAATCGAAATATGATAAACTCGTAAGTGGTAACAAGTTTACACGAGCTAGCTTGTTTTAAACTCGGCGGAATCGGTTGAACTCAAACAAGTTTACACGAGTTTGCGAGTCCAACTATTAAAGCCCAATTGACCGAAATTAGTAATTGGCCCAAGTTTTAGGATATATTTTTAATGTTTTAAAATATAAAATGTCAAATTGTTACTTGAAATTAAATAAAGGATCAAATCGAAAAGAAAAAAAAAAGATAAAAAACTGAAGTGTTACCTGAAATTTAGGTAAGGGACAGCGTGAGAAATTGTATCTATTTTATTATATTTTAGAATTTTAAGTTTTGAATTTGTAATATAAGTACATAAAAATTTGCCAACACAAATGATAATGGTAAAGCAAATTTAGAAGCTACACAAGTTTGAGAGAGATTGAGCTATGATAAAAAAATATTGGGTTGGACCATTTTTTAAAGGAAAAAGTTTAAACTAATAAAATAGCTAGTTTGATTGAATTTTTACAATTGTTTTTATAAAATTCAAATCAAAATGATGAAAAACATGCTGACTAGGTTTGATTCAATTATGTTGATACTTTTCAAATTTAAGTCTCTTATTTTAATTTTTTTTAAAAACTTTCGAACACTAAATCAATTGAGGTCCATTGAGTTTATTTAGTTTAGCTATGTTTGAACACGAAAATAAAAAATCAAAACAATTTAATTTATTTCAATTAGAATTTTGAATTTATAAGATCATTTGTTTGATTTTTGTTTTTGGATAAAATTCACAATTAGAGTTGTTCATGGTTGGTTTTTTAAAAAAACCAAACCATATCAATTTTAAAACCAATATATAGATTTAAATTTATAACTAAATTCATTGTTTAGTTTAAAACCGGTTACAAAACCAATTATAAAATTGGTTATGGTTAAATAACCAATTTATAATTAAGCAACCGGTTTTAAAATTTTTAATTTTAAAATCGATTTTTTTTTTTCAAAATCGGTTTGATTATTTTTTTTAAAATCATTTATTTGTAGTTTAAAAAATCGGTTATTTAAAAAAAATCGATCTTTTTGATAAAGTTTTTTAAAAAATTATCACCAAATTTTTTGAGAAAAAATTCGATTTAAAAATTTTAGAGAAAAAAAAGTTTTTATTTATTTTTTTCCGATAATTTTTTTGAAAAAAAAAATTCAAATTTTTTTTCAAGAAATAAAATCTCAAAATTAACAAAATATTGGTAGTGGATAAAACCCGGATAAAAGCCAAATCCAAATATAAAACACAAGTGGTTATCCAACCAGTTTATAAATAAACCGAATTATAAACATATAATTTTAATCGAATATTTAAATTAAAAGATGTGTGTACTTCTTTAATTACAATGATGTGTGACCATAATCACCCTATATCTCATAATATGTCTGCCTCGTTCAAGCGCTCTTAAGTTCATGCTTGATTTGTTTGATTACAGTTTGAATTAGAGTTAGCCGAAGTTGTTTTTCAACATCACTTAGTGGCTTCCACATAAAGGTTTCTATTTCGGCACTAGTTAAGAAGATCAACGGTGTTCATTAGAAAAAATCCTTAAAGCAAGCTTTGAATAACACTTGTGATATTCCTCTTAGTCAATTTTCGACACCTTGTTTTAAGGGGAAGCAATAGCTATAAAGATTATAAAGATTATGGAAGATGAAAGTTGCAAGACACTAGATGACAGACAGTAAGATGATTTTCATTTTTTCATTTTCATCCATTTTTTGGTGGTAAGATATCATAAAGTCTTTCTCCATGTGTTCTTCATTTATTCTCTTAGACATCAAAGTTCATATCGAATTTGGCCAAAAATAGTAATGTCTAGAGTTGGGTTAGAATTCATGGTCTTCCTATTAAATATTGGTATTCATCTTGCCTTAGATCAAGCATCTCGTAGCAAGAAATTTAGATATTATGTAAGAAATTTTGTGGTTCTTTTCTGATATAAACATATTTTTTTTAATAATTATTTATAAATTACTAATATATATTTAAAATGTATTACATACTAACTTGATGTCGGGTAGTGTCTGACTTGAAGGTTACAAACAACTAATAACTTTTCGCAAAAATAAAGACAATAGCACCACTGTCAAAATAAAAATTAAATAATATTCATTAAATAAATAACTTCAAATAAAAAACATTGAAAAACAAAATATTTTTTAATAAGATTTATTAAAAAAGTACTAGTAAAATATTTAAATTGTAAAATTTATATTAAAATTAAAATGTAGTTATTTTTTAAAATGTTGATGAAGTGTAATTTTTTTATTGTAGTTATTTTGGTTTTATGATTTATATGTTCATAAAATAGAATTTTATTAAGAAATTGTAATTTTTTAGCAACAAAATAATACTTATGATAAAAAATATTTATATAATGATCTAATTTAAAATATATAATCTTATAAATATAAATATTTTTATATTATTTTTAAAATACATAAAAAGTTCATCTTTCGAAAGTTTAGTAGATTTGTCCAAAAATAAAAAATAAATTATGTTGTTTACATAATATATGATTAATAAAAATTTGAAACAAATGTAAAACTTATTGATTTTAATGTAAATATTTTTTAAAAAACATTATTAAAATTAATGATATTAATATTTGTTGTTAGTCATTATAAAGAGCTGCAGTTGAGTTCGTACAAAAATTTATATACTGCTATTGTATGTATTTTTTTTATATGAACTTATTTTATGAAAATGTTAATTAAAAATCATTTAAAATTTTATTTTATATATATAGTCTCTATTATGATTTATTATATTTTTTGTAAATGTTCTCTTAATTGACATATAAAGTATGTCATAATTAATTATTTAGTAATTTGAGATGTTAATAACAAAATAATACTTTTGAAAATAAAAACATTGATCTTATTAATGATGTGTAAAATTTATTTAATTTTCTAAATAAACATATATAATCGCACATATATAGACCGTAGTAAACAACGTTTTGCTAACAAGGTTGAAAAGTTTTACAATTTTGTGACAGTACAGAAAATTGTCGAAGATGAAGGCGAGTAAGATGTCCATGTTGTTTATGTCGATGAGATGTCCATGGTGTTTATGTCGAAGACTAGTGGTGGTGTACTTAAAGATGAAATGCAATTTCAAATCTTGTTGTTCCAACACCAATTAATAATATTTTTGAAAGACTTTTGTGTCGAATAATATTCCATCAAATAATAATGGAAGGAGTGGAACAAATTATCAGAGAATATTATGATGATTAATGTATTCGAATAATATTTGCTATTTTTATTTTTGGTTTCTATTGAATATATATACATTGTTATTTAATTTTGGCGTATTTAATTTTTGGTTTGTATGACATAATTTATTATTTTGAATGTTTTATTTGTTTGATAGTATAATTTAATTAATATTAATATTATATTTTTATTTTTTATATATAATATTTATTTAAATTTAATTTAAATTTAATTTTTTCATTTTAATTATATTAATATTTATTTTATTTATAATATTATTTTTAATATTCATTTCGTATTTTATAAAATTATTTTTTTAATAAGTCACACATTTGTGCGGCCTAAGCCCTCACAAATGGGACTCTTTGTGGCGGTCT
>PGTU02015854.1:0-13067 GCA_002896215.2 Cicer echinospermum | reverse complement strand
ACAGAAACCACCCTTTAGACAATATTATAGGCGATATCTCTAAAGGTGTTGCAACTAGGAGAAGCCTTAGTCAGTTTTGTAACTTTACAGCCTTTGTATCTCAGATTGAACCTAAGAACATTAAGGAAGCCCTGCTAGATAGTGAGTGGATACTTGCTATGCAAGAGGGTTTAAAACCAAGTTTGAGAGAGATTAGGTATGGAGTATCTTACTAGGCCCAGAGGGTAAGCATGTTAGTCGGGGCCAGCTCGGGTGTTACAGAAAGTAATGGCAGATGGTAGAATGGTGTGATATTAGAATGAAGGTTTTAGTTGCAATGGGTTATAGTAAGAGGGGACAATAGTGACTCTGATGAAGGAGCTGTGGTTGTATAGACTAGACTAAATTAGAATTGTATTGGCTTATGATACGATAGTTGGAATGGTTGGAATCTATATAAATGGATGTGAAAGAGTGTATATCTAATTGGAGACCTCCACATTATGGTTGTTAGCCAAAGACCTGGTAGTTGAAAAATGTCAACAGGCTAACGATGTGTATAAACTCTGGAAGTGACCTTTATGGGTTGCAAAACAAGATCATCTGCTCTTCGTATGTAGAAATAGCACTAATAATGACAATAAAGGAAATTTAGTTCTTGAGCTTGGTATTTGCATTGATATTCATGCAGTTACAAGGACTTATGAAAATGATATTTGCTGGTTCAAATATGGTATGTATATAATATTAAGATCACATGATAAATCTTACAGTAGCTGGCGAGTATTTAATGAAAGGTAAATTGAAATGTCTATAATGAGTTGATTGTCATTGTCTTAGTATTGCCAATTAACAAGCAAGCAAGGCATCGCCATTAGTCAATCTTAATATTGCAGTTTTTTGATGGAGAATATCCAGCATCTTTCCAGTAAACCATGTGATACACCCATCCACAAGGAAATTTCGAGACGTCGACATTGAGTATCATAAACCTGTAGACATGTCACTCAAGATTATCGTGGTTATGGTCGGATCTCGCATATGAATTACAGCAAGGTGACTGATATGTCATGCATGTATCATAGCAGTGCAAATTATCAATCGATCCGATGGAATCTATAGTGCAGTTAGACGGATATTTTTCAGATACTTCAAAGGTACTCAGTCTTGGTTTGTGGTAGCCAAAGGTGAACATGTAAATGATTGGTTATTCAGACTCAGACTTTGACTGGTTGCATCAACAGAAGAGTTTCAGGAACTTGTTCCGCTTGGTATTGCTTTAGTGTCTTGACATCAGTAAAGAAGCAAACAATTTTGATGCATTGTAAACTGCAGAAGCTGGAATAATAGCAGCTGCACTGTCTGTTCTTCAAATTCTGTGGATGTTACAGCATTTATATGATAATATTGTCAATGTATGGGGAATCGATCATCGTGTAACTATATAGTGTATCAGCATAACCAAGAACTTATACTTGCATTTCAATGACATTTCACATTGATTGTCAGGCAATGGGCCATAAGAGATTTTTCCATCTATGTGAGTTATCTAAACTTGAAGTATGTTGCGGCACTACAAGAACAATTAAGCTTTATCTCCAAAGTATTGCAACGAATAATAGTTTCTTATGATTAACATGACTAGGTTTGCATGATCCTTTTGAAGTTCCATTTGATGTTAATCTGGCTAGTGCATATCAGTAATGTTTTTCCAGTTATTCACCGATGAGTACTAATCGTTTACCAGCATGGTATCTGGTTTAATAAAATCGATTTGGGAATCGATTGCATTGCCAGAAATGATGGAGAGGATTTGGTTGTTAACCTTCGTTAGCATTCGATTTGGTCATTCGATTAGTTTTTTGTTCAACCTTAAGACAATCGATTTGGGAATCGATTATACTAACGGCCACTCGATTTTCATGATTTGAAATATGACCGTTACTCCTAGTCTACTAGATATTTGCAACTTCTATCTTATGAAGTGATATAAGATTATCCAGCTGCGGTAGTATGATTGGGAGATGATTTAACATGGTCAGAGTATAAAATAGGATCTGTATTTGTAATTGGTGATCGGTCATCAATTACATCTTATTGCAAAATCTTTTCAAGTTACATAATTTGCACGGAGAATTTACTTTTTTCACTGTGTTGTCGATTATTTATCATGAGGATTCTGCCAATAACTTATTTAAAAAGTAGAAAATATTACATTATTTATCGGATTGCATTTTCATCATGAAATAAAGGAAGTCACGAGTGGGTTATGTAAGAATCAAAGAGAAGGCCGTTGACCAAACTACTGTGCCCGACTAAGGCGTTATTTATAGCATTAATTTAAAAAGGGACAGTTGTAAAATACACTGAATAAAATCAGCAGTATAACAAAGAAACGTAGAAAGGTCTTCATGACCTTCCAAAAGTTTTGAGTCCTAAACATTCGTAATGACAAGAAAATGGTAACACTAGGCAACCACACCTTTGGAGATTATTCCTTTCAAATAATAGTGCACTTGGATAATTCTACTCTGCTATAGGAAGTATCCCAATTGTGTTTAAACGGATACAAGATCCTATGAGCAGTGGGTTATCGCAACGTAGGATTGATATTGGGTGGGTACCAAAACTGAATTTTGCTAACCTACTCAATGTGAATAAAACTAACGATGATCATGAAAGCTCGTGTAATAAGCATGTAATTAGGAATGTTATGACTTGGGGAACTCATAGTGTCGAGTGCTTGACTTACTCAGGGGGCTTGTACCCATTTTCAATATTTTCATAGTTAGTGATCTGTTGAACTACTGAAATGTGAACTATGTAAGTGCTAATTTAGATCGTAAGGGACATTTGGATCCTTTGTGGAATTGCGAATTTGTCTATCCAAAGTATTATTGGAAGAGCCGATAGCCAACTATGGGTGTAGTGTCATTGAAGGTGCTCTGTATTTCAGGTTAACACATCACTGTACAACCTCTTTCCACTGTAGATATTTGAGTTTGTAAGATATATGCGAATTGATTTGATTTTGATGAAATACTCACAAACTACAAGTGTATTTGCATTTATCTGATTAACCCTATAGTTTAAGTTGAGATCTCATTTCAAGAAGGACAAACATACAGATGGAGTTTCAATCTTGGTATGTCAAGCATCAAGCAAGATGTTAGATATCATACAAGGCTGACAATTATTGCCCATGTGCTCTATTGTTCATCAGTAGTTTATTCGTTAGATTAATATTATGATTTCAGACTCTAAGATTTAGAAAACTATAACTTGAATTCATATAGTATGTAATCTGTCAAGTGGCTAACAATTGACTATATAGCCAATTCCTGATTCATAGAATATCAATTTGTTACCTATGTCAATCCGATATAGCAAATCGATTACTTGAAGGTTTTTATCAGACCAAGGTTATCATGATCGTCATTCAGTCGTTTGCAGATCGATCGGTAAATTTTCTTACTTACAAGCTTTCTAGCCATCAATGAGTTAATCGTTTTCTAATTTAACAGAATCATAGATTTTCTCCTGGTGTTATATCGATTAGCAATTCGATTATCTTAAGGTTTTTATTAGACCTTGTAATCATTGATTCATGTAAATCGATTTGGAATATCGATTGCATAAATGAATCAGTTCAGATTTACAGAATTACTAATATCTGGTTGGCACATGTATTGTACCTCATACTGAGTCAACTGGGAGAAATCATCGATTTGCAGATGAGATTTGATTAAGTGACTGAGTTACATAGAGATAGGGAGTGTGTTACATAGCGATTTGGTTAAGTGTCTGAGTTACAGGTGAGAAATTAGCGCATTGCAAATCGATTACGTTAAACTACTTGGAATCGACAAAGATAACTCGGTTACTGAAAAGGATTTCATCCTTTTGGAACAAAACAATTAATTCGATTACTCAATCGCTCTATAGAAACTGAGTATCAATTTCTGATATATGAAGTAGAATACGATTTAGCATTATCGAGTATTCATCTATTTCAAAAATTTCAAGAAAAAAAGACGCGAAATCGATTAGGAATTGACGTAAGCTAATACATCATTATAACATTGATTGGGAAATCGATTTGTCTGAATTATTCATGAGCTATGTAATTGATGGACACATTTTTATAACATATAGGAATACATAAAAAAACAGATACAATTGGGATCTCATTGACTTCGATTTACACTTTGGTCAAGAGCTATAGAGATGTATGGAACAAAGTTCAATACTGATCATGAGATTCATTCATATTGAATCAAGTGTTTTTCGTTTTAGAACAGATATGTGGAAATCCAGTATTGTGATATACTCGTGGTAATCTTGTAGAGTGTGTGTGGATCATCCTATCAGAGATTCTCACTGTGATCATTGCATTTGCTTGGTAATCTGCAGTTTCGTAAGGATAGATATCTACATTATTGTGGATTGATGTTGAGTTAGTATGTACTAGGCGTGAGTTAGCGGAAAGTCGGTAAGATACTAAATCATTTCTAGTAGGTTGTAGTATTCTATGTGATTACAAACTGTTTGTAGACAATATCAATTGATAGTCGAATCAAGTACGCACCATCCATGGTTGGCATCCACCTTTTATCTCTCCAGTGAAACTCTGTATCGATTACCGATAATCACGTGTTCTATCGCATCTCGTTTTGAATATAAAGAGTACCTCTATTACAAGAGCAGCCGAATTGTCTTATCACAGTTGGTTTTAATGCATAGACATCACTTAGAAGGAAAAAGCTCCTGCCCAATCTATGTTAATCACAGAATACATCTTCTAAAGACCGAAGGTCATTACACAGTTATGAGTATACGAGAGCTCATCTTTTAGACTGAGTTCTCAAAGAGAAAATGTAACCTAACTGAGTTCTTTCGAAGATGCTTGCATAGCTAGAGGATAAATTTAATGCTCTGATTACTATGTAACTGATATTGAAGCTATGCTTATCTCTCTAGAGGCACAGTGGGCTATCACAAATATTATAAAGTAGAAAATGGTCTCTTATGTAACTAAACTTGTTGAATAAGGTAGATGATATTACTCGATAACTAGATCTGATGGTCAAATCTGATCTAGAAAAATCAGACTATAATGCAATAAGCCAAAAATATTCATAATAGGTTGAGAGTGCTGATGAGTTTCAGGGTATCAGAGCATTTACCATTAGATAATATATTATTAATCCAAGAAACTCATTAGGTGGCATTCGACTGATGTAGAACCTAATATAATACTTTGATTACAACTGAATATGTACTATTCATGATGTTGTGGGATTTGTTCAGATCATGACTGCAGATCATTCGGCTCACACTATGTCAATTAATTATCTATGCTCTAGGTCTGTGATGACATTGAGCAATGTTTAAACAAGTTATGAGAGTGCTCACAAGAGAATCGGGCAACTAGGTCATGCAATAGCTGCAACAAAGAGTGTGGTAAGCATGTTCTTTGCACCTCTTTGGCAAGTTAGAGACATGAAAGGATTGCACCGGTTGCGTGATTCAGATAAACTGAATGAAGTAGAATCTTCTCTGAAATTCTCAAAACTCATAACAGCATAATCTGTAACATAAACTTGTACTGATGGTTGTCTGGGTGAACCTTTCATAATGACATGGTGGTGGTAGAAATGCTCATTTTGCAATATTTGAAGAGTGATCGGAGTCATGTGCTGGAACCATCACAATTCAATTTTATTGAAAACTTCTGCAAATGAGCTTTGATAGCAAGTGATTACATGTTTGAATGTGGACCTATTTAGGCCACAGTTAAATCTAAATGTTTTAACTACATGTTAAAACATAGTCTTGAGAATCAGCTATATGCTAGGATCAAGCATCTTCATTGTAATAGAGGTACATATGATAGCTCGGAATGACATGATGAAGTATCTCTGAAATCAGAAGGTTGAAAGATATTGTTAATGGCAACACTTTTTTTATCAGATAGCGATGTCCTACAACAATATCCTCTTATGAAGTAATGCATGATGCTTACAATGATGGCATGATGACATTGGAAGCTAGTAATGATGATTTGCACGTGACTTGGTTCATAGTCAGTCATGAGTATGACGTATACTGGATCATAAGTTTGCTTGAAGATTGAATGCACTTTTGAAATAGAAATGCAGTAATGATAAAGTCACTAGTTTGTCTTGAACTTGAAACTGGTCCAATACTGAAAAGTTGATTTAGCGAATATATGGTAGAAACATTGGCTGGAATTATGTTGTGGCACCTAAGAAGCCATGAGAGATCTGACATTGGTTATAGACCTTGGGTAATAGTGTCAAAAGATCATAAATTGTCGTAGACTATAAGTCTATTCAAGGATGCTATGTGATCACATACTCAAAGTACATCCTCTGCTTTTCATGCCATTTTTGTTGCTATAAAAGGACATAATCTTTGAATGATTCTCAATTAAAGAGCTTAGCCTCACAAGGGAAGGGATAACAAGTATTTGGAGAGTAGAGAATACGCTCGTTTGAGACTTATCTATAAGGACGGTCTCTCATTTCTGGTACTAAATGTAGGTCTGATTCTGTTTTGCAGGAATGCTTTTTGACATCCAAAACTCAGCTCATCACTACTTGAACTACTTTGGTTGGTCCAAGCATAGTGAGTGGATACAAATCAAAAATCTAGTATCTATTAATTTAAAAGACGGTGGATATTCGCAAGTTTGTGAAATGTACATGGTCGATATACTTATGCTGTTGACGTAGGAATTTAATCTACAACGGTAATCAATGATGTTCTCTGTTGTAAAAGGTCCAGCCACATTCTGCTTAGCTTTACTCATCTCTTGATATCACTAGGTATTTTACATCACATACTTGTACACTAGCACTAGGAAGATGATACCTGTAATTGGGTATGAATTTGTAATAATATAATTTAAGTATTGGATATTATTGTACTAAAAGCCTAGATACAATAATGTTTGTTGTTTGTGGCACAACGATTTGCTCATATGCATATACCAGCTTGACAAACTTGTTTAGCAACGGCAAGTGCTAGGTCTTCTCGAGAATATTTACTAGAGGACAAATTTATGTAACTCTGTGAAGAAAAGTAATTGGGTCAAGTCCTCTTTCCCTAATAGACTAGTCAAGCAGTAGATCTACAATTGATTCAGTGCAGAATTTCATCAAAACAAGTAAAAATCTTAGGTGGAATATCTAAAATGGCTCAATGTTACTTTTGATGTAAACCGAGATATACATGGATCCTGGAGAATCTGGATAAGAAGTGATGCCTTCTTCAACTAGCAAATAAGAAGATCGCAAATCATATGTTACAAATCACCAGTAGAATCAGAAAATAGTTTCCATTAAGAGGGATCATGGTGGAGGATATTTGTACATCTGTCTTGGTGATGGATATAATTACAATCACATAATCGTTCATGGATTTACTCAGCGGCATCTCCTCTCTAACCTCCATGGAGTCTGTAGAATAGGAAGAATAGCTCTCGGAGACTTGCTGATATTGACTTAATGACTATAAGCTTCCCAAAATACCTTTTGCGCTGTATGCAATTGGGGTTGGCTATCATTAGTTATTATAGAGTTTATATTAGGCTATTGGTTAGACGATAGGTTGAAGCTATACAAGGTAGCAACCGTGCTATTATCTATTTACAATTCTGTGGATGCAAGACTGTTTTGTTTCGATTAATGGAAATGAGCATCTAGGGAATGAGTCTAAGGCAATGAATCTAATATGTCTGATATTAATTTCTAGTAGAGTCTATAGGTTCTACTATCATTGAATCGTACTCATGTTACATATTGATATGTATGATTGATTGAAATGTTTACTCTCTAAAATTGATGCAGTAGAAATTCTTTCATGGTGGTTCTCTTGATATTTCTTAGTAGTGTATGCAAAAGAACTTAATGCACATTATATGAACTGACATTGATTACACGCCTACTATGAGGGCAGATGACATTACTTTAGGAATGTAGTCAACAAAACATCCTATTGACACAACATAGGAGATGTTTTAAGGGGTTGCCTACTAGAGTTATTTTAGATCATTCGTAATTGATACACAGCTTTTGTTTCTGAATTAGAACTAAGATTATAAAATGGGGCTCTCTTGGACAATGAAATATCTATTACATTTTGAGCAATTAGAGCTTAAGTTGTGTGTGAGAGAACTGTCGTATGGATCATTTAGTTCTGCGCTGAATGGTCTACATATTTGCTTGTGCTCTACATAGGTGTTGCGTTAGTGATGCCATGGATGCGATAGAGGTAATAATAAGAGTTATGTATACTAGTTGCTAAGTGAAAATATACAAGGAGGGTAGGTATTGATTATGATGAGACTTGGGGTTAGTGTACGCCGTGATTAAGTGCAATTAGGAATGACTTCACTTATGTCTTATCAAACTTGTGTTAATATTGTATCAATGGAGGTTCAAGAGTGCTTTGTTGAATGGAGATACCCAAGGGTGTATTGTTAGTCAAACTCCAGGTTGAGGATGCTGCTTTCTGATTCCTTGTTTATTTGTATGGCTTCGGTCTCTATGGCTGCCAAACATTCTCCAAGAGCTCGCATGATATACTCAGCAATGTTCTCATACAACATAGCATTTATAGGAAATGTTGATGAAACACTCTTTATAATAGAAAGGTGAATTGAGCATTCTGCTTCTTCAACTGATGTTGATGACATCTATAAATTGGATCCACACACAGTACGCTTTGCAAATAACTTGGTGTAGCAGACACAAGGGAAGATTTGAAAATCTCTGATTGGAGACTTTTTAACCATCAGGATTTCATAATCAATCATAACCTTTTAAGAGATGCGTACTTTTCTAAGTCAAGCACATCAAGTCGATTGTAATCGATCTCATATCAGAAGTTATAGTAGCATGTGTGATAGGATTTAAACTGTATTTGATACACCCATGTGTCAGCTTGTCATTTAGCTAAATTGAATTAAGGGAACAATCTGTATATATCGACGATGTTTAGAGGCATGATTCGATAGATATTAGCTTTACAGGCTAGTGGCGCCTGACATTACGATACAGTGGTCTGCACTGCTGTGCAAGAGTATCTTATAATGTAGGAATTACATCTCAGTGCAGTCAAATAGTTCCAGATAGTATAGGATTTGTTGCTTCTAGAGGATATGGATCCATTAGGGATCCATGGCAGCTCTTGTTGGCTATTCCTGATTTTGATTTGCTGGTTGTCAAATTAAGCCAGAAAAAGTACATCTGGTACATGCATCTATATAGGGAATCACTTGTATCTGGCAATAGAAAGGAAGCAAATAGTGTGGCACTTCAACAGCTTGAGGCTGAATATGTTAGGCTGCTGGATAGTTGTTGCGGCACAATATTATGGATGAAACAAACATTTCTGCTTGGTGTTGATCTAGACCTGTGACAATAAGTGTTGACAACACTAGCGGCCATAAATTCAGAAAGAATCCTATTAGCACTCAACGAAACAAAGCAATATAGAGATTAGACATAATTTCCCATTAGAGATCATACAAAATGGTAATATCATGCTTGAATATATTAATACATCTGATCAATTAGCTGATATCTTTACCAAATCCCTACCCAAAGAAAGTTTCTTCTATATGAGAATGAAACATGGTATAATGGATCAAAATGAAATATGATCTCTGTAGATGTTCTCTCTAAAATTCTTAATTTACAATAGATAAGTCGATTTGCACGTCGACTTTCCTGTGTCAAAATTACAAAATCGAATTAAGAATCGATTTATGCTATAAAGTTTCTCATTTGTCAAAATATAAAACTCATCAATCGATTTCATAATCGATTTAGTAATCTGTGTTAGCAACAAATGCTGAACCAGAATAGATGTGACAAAATATACATAAAACCAATCGATTGGTGAATCGATTGAGGATATGGAAAATAGTTTTAAAAAAATCGATTGCATAATCGATTATTTCTCCCAGAAATCCAAAGATTTGAGAAATTTTCCAAACTCAAACACGAGCATCGATTTGGTAATCGATTGTGTCAAATTATAAAAACTGTGAGCCAAACAAGTTGATTTGGAAGTCGATTGAAATCCCTGTATGGTCAATATCTTCAAAGAAATCGATTTGGAAATCGATGTTGTTATGAGAAGTTTTCCTGAACTGATATAGAAATCGATTTGGACATTGATTTATCCATTGAACGTTCACTTAAGAAAATCGATTTGGGGATCGATTTGCAATACGACTGTTGCAAAAATACTAGCCGTTGGAGGCAGTTGTAACGGAAACCTTTCATTTCCCTCCAATAACGGTAACAAAATCGATTTGACAATCGACTTTTTGTACGCAAATGTGAAATAAAATCGATTTAGAAATCGACTCTGAACAGTTCTATATAAATCCCTAAATCGATTTCTCAACATATTTTCACTACCAAATCACATTTTCACTATCAACCTCTCCCCAAGCTCTAATTCTCTGTGCTTTGATCCTTCTCAATCTTCTCAAACCTACCAAATTTCCATAATCTCTCTAATGGAAAGAGTAAAACAGACAAGTGAGAAACCACAATCATCTTCTTCGAAATCCATTTCCCTAGATTCTTCCTCAACCTCTAGTGGAAGAACTCCTTCTCCTCAACCTACTTCCCCTCCTGCAAAGAGAGTTTCTATACCTACTCATAAGGTATTGGCAAATGATAAAGGGAAGGCCATTGCAACTGATCAAGGAACGACAAAAAAGAGGAAGGTTCCTCAATCTGAAAAGCTGATGGGTGATGCCATGAAGGGGCCAACCCAAAAGAAGAAGAAAACCATCTCTTCCCCTCAGCCTCCCAAAGTTAAACCTATTGAGGATGTTGTTCTTCCTCCTGCATTCCTAAAGAGGAAAATCCATGAGGCAAGAACTCTGGATTTTGCCTACTTTGATGGAAATGGATTCACATTCCAAAACCATCTTAGATTTCATGGATTGATAGCTTTTATATCCTGATCTATGGAAATCTATCCAAGGCTCATTAGAGCTTTCTACTCAAACTTCAAACTCACAGACTTTGGATTTGAGTCTGAAGTTAAAGGGAAGAAAATTTACCAGACTTTTAGGGAGTTTCCTCCAGGCTGTCGGATGCCTTCTATGGAGAAAGCTAGTGGTATGGAGGACAATCCGACTTCTACTTGATGATGCTTGGGAAACTCAGTAGATAGACACACAACCCATTCAGACTTGATAGTTGAAGGGTTTGTGGAAGGCATATCTCCTCTATTGGTCAAATGAGATCAGCACAGATTAGTGATGTATGTGCTACCAGAATGTTAGTACCTAGATCAAGGAATCATGTTTGTAGTTCCATCAAAGGCTTGCGACTCACTCTTCTTTGGGGCCTTTACAAGGAACTCAAGATGAGTTGGGCATGGATTGTGCTAGCTAATATTTAGAAACAGCACCAGGAAGCAAATGCTCTTACCCTCAGCTGCACAAAGATTCTGAGACACTTTAAAATATCAGTTGTCAATGAAGAATCAGTAAAACAACTCTGATTTTTGGGGAATCACACTGTCAACCCAAATGCAGTTGAAAAAGATCAATGGTATTTGGAAAAAAGGCTTCAACCAAATGCCTGACAACCTGAGCATAGCGAAACCCACATCCTGACGCGTTTTTAGCTAAGTTGCTGGAGATTCATGAGTCTCCAGGACAAACACAAATGCTTAAGGTGGAAGCCTCCCTTGTGCGACTCCACCAACCTCAATCTTGTTCAAGGATTGTGAGATGCCATCCAAGACCATTTAGGTCTCAAGACTGTCATTTGAGGACATAGCTGACATTGGCACACAAGTGGCCAAATTCAGGAAGATGAAACCTTCCTTCCCCCACTACTAATAAGGAACACCCAGATTAGGGTTAGGTTTTTTGTTTTCCTTTATGTTTTGTAAATTTTTTTCAGTAATCTCTTAATTGCTCTACTTGTATTTTTTCTTTTTGAATTTAATGACAAAGGGGAGAATTTGAATGAATTAACTTGGTGCTTATGACTTATCTTATCATGTCAATACTGAAATTGGAATCTGAAACTGAAATGAATTATGAATGCTAAAATTCAGGGGGTGTTTAAATAAGAATGAATCTGAAATTGAAATGAATTTTGAATGCTAAAATTCAGGGGGAGTTTAAATATTATTTATTATAAAGTTAAGTTTCAATGTTGAAATGTAAACTCAAAGTTAAATTGTATGTTTGTCATTTAATCAAAAAGGGAGAGATTGTAAGATATATGCCTCCTTGACTGTGATTTTGATGTAACTCCCAAACATACAATGTATATGCATTATCTGATTAATCTAATAGTTTAAGTTGAGATACATTTCAGGAAAGAATCAAACACTACACTTGGACAAAACTTGGATCTCAAGCAATCAAGCAAAGAATGATCATATCATACAAGGCTTGAAGATTATGTGTAAATGTGTCTAGTGTTCATAGTGTTTATTAGTTAGATTCATCATTATGATTTCACACATCTAATATTTGCCAATTAAAACTGAAATCATAAAATAAGTATGTTAATCAATCAATTGGGAAATCAACTGGGTAAGCTATTTTTCCTGAGTCATTAGAACCAAGTCTTCACTAAGTCAATCGATTAGCAAATCGATTACTTAAAGGTTTTTATCAGACCTGTGTTCTATGATTAAAGGAAATCGATTGGACAATCGATTGATATACTTTTCTTAAGTTACAAGCTTTCTACTAATCAATTGGTTAATCGATTTTCTGATTCACAGAACAAAGCTTTCACTGAGTTAATCGATTAGAAAATCGATTACTTAAATAGGTTTTATCATACATGTGCTCTATAATTAAAAGAAATCGATTAGGTAATCGATTGCATAAATGAATAAGTTCATCATTTATCAGAAACATACTGCATAATCGATTGGCACATCAATTGAAATTAAACATCTGAGTTACAAGGAGAAATCAGTCGATTGGCAAATCGATTTGATTAAATGTCTAAGTTACAGGAAGAAATTTGTCGATTGGCAAATCGACTTGATTGAGTGTCTGA
>PGTU02015852.1:0-12839 GCA_002896215.2 Cicer echinospermum | reverse complement strand
TATTACTTAAAAACATTAATTATACTTTATATTTCAATAGTCAAAGTAATGTATGTAAAAAGAACAAAAGTATTGTAAGACAAAATGATTAATATATAGAGGGTTGACAAAATCGAATACAATTGATGTTTTCTTTTAACTTTTTGAAAGTTGAATAATCAATTTAAGTCTTTTTTTCAAGGAATGACCAGTACTTTTTAGAAATGTCAAACTCGAAGAAGAATAATTAGCGGAAAATTTAGCAAGAAGTGGGTTTCATTCAAATGAAAATAATGGAGGTCAATTATAATCGCAATTCAGAGGGGTCGGTGATAGACACAAATTCGCAAGACTTGTGTGGTTATTTTCAAGTCAACTTGCGTGTCAATTGGGTTCAAAGGATATATATTGACTTCAGATACATTTATATTTATGAAACGTGGAACAATTTGTGAAACACAGTTGAAATGGCTCTAGTTTATGCACTACATCATGGGCTCTTTTTGTTCTCTCATGTATTTGTTCTATTGCTACTTGTCTTAACTAGGAAAGGAAATGCAAACCGTGATGATTGTCTAGACTCATTTGAATGTGGAAATCTTGGTTTCATAAAATACCCTTTTACCAAAGTTGGACTCCCTAAATGTGGTGTATTGCAAATTCAAGGTTGTGATGATCATAACAAAAATGCATCAAAGTACGTCCAGTTAACCAAAGGAGGAAAACTCTTTCAAGTTACAAACGTTGATACTAGCAGTTGGTCTAGTGGCAACACTATTTCTATTATTGACCAAAATTTGACCAAGTTTTTGCAGAAAAATGCTTGTGAGGCCTTCAGTTATGACAATATTACCCTCCCTCCCCCCTCTCCTTTTGGACTCTTTTATATAAAAGACAACATAACTGTTGTCAAATGCAACCGTAAACTAGTCATCAAGTACCCTCCAAATAATTTCTTCAAAAATAGAACATGTCCTCACTATGATTTTTACTTTGGCGATTCAATATCCGAAAACGAGTCGAACCAATCTTTTGCGTCGTGTTCATTGTTTCATCTTCCTATCAATGAATTAGGCTTTGCACTTTCTGGAAATCCATTTCCTTACTTAGCTGATCAAATTACTTTTCAGTTTCAACCTTCGGATTTTTGTCGTAGGTGTTACCGCAATACAAAAGGTCATTGTGGCGCTGACAGCAACGGACAACCATATTGTTTCGTAAGGTAATGCATTCACAAAACTTTAAGAAACTACATTGATCATTTTCATAAAGTAGAGGTGAATAGATAAATTTAATCTATTGAATTATTATGCAGGAAAAATAGAAGTTCAACTTGGAAGCTAGGATTGGTTTTAGGTGAAGTACATATTTTAATGTTCAATATAAGTAGTTTTTCCATCCAAACATAACTCATATTTGTGTGCATATGTAACAAAACATATTTTATCTTTCATTTCATTAATTCATTTTTTAAAATTTTGAAGTTGAAGTTGAACCAAAACATAAAAATGTTCTGTCAACTGTTGTCAAACTAAAAGTTGTTACAATGAACTGTTATATTATAGGAGTTGGTGTTGGACCGTGGATCATAGTTGGATTGTTCCTCACGTTACGGTACTACAAAAGGAAGTATGACCCTGCACACGTCCAACCCCAATCAAGCAACGACATTTCTGCTAATCCCTTTTCCAATCGTGAAATAGAGAGAAACAAGCTCTTCTTTGAGCTACCTGTCTTCTCCTATGAAGAGCTTCAACAAGCAACAAACAATTTTGACATCACTCGAAAGCTAGGAGATGGAGGTTTTGGTACTGTTTATTACGGTTAGCCCTCATTCGTTCCATTTCTACATATATAGAACGATAGATATTCTATTTGGATTAACTTATTTGAACTTATTTATTACCATAACCACTTATGAGACTATTTGGTAGAACTTATGAAAACATTTTATGTCATATTCATAAGTTGTTTTCAGCTTATTTCAATAAAATCTCTAGAACAGCTTATATAAAAACAATTTTACTTTATTTTATCTTTTGTTATAGAAATAACTTATACTTATACGTAATAAGTACTTATAAGATTAACGCTTAATTATGTTGTTTTTCCAATTTAACTGATGTACTTTAGCATTGATATTTAAAAACCAGGAAAACTCAAAGATGGAAGGGAGGTTGCTGTGAAACACTTATTTGAGCACAATTACAGGAGAGTAGAACAGTTTGTGAACGAAATCAAACTCCTAACTCGATTGCGCCACAGGAATCTAGTGTCCCTCTATGGCTGCACTTCGCGTCATAGCCGCGAGTTACTGCTTGTCTACGAATACATTCCAAATGGAACTATTGCTAGCCATCTCCATGGCAATTTAGCTAGAGCTAGCTTACTGACATGGCCTATTCGGATGCAAATCGCAATCGAAACTGCTTCTGCATTGGCTTATCTACATGCTTCTGACATCATTCACCGTGATGTCAAAACCAACAACATTTTACTTGACATTAATTTTTCTGTTAAGGTAGCAGATTTCGGTCTATCGAGGTTGTTCCCGAATGATGTTAGTCATGTCTCCACAGCTCCACAGGGAAGTCCGGGTTACCTTGATCCTGAATATTTCCAACTCTACAAGCTATCAGTCAAGAGTGATGTATATAGCTTTGGGGTTGTGCTTATTGAGTTAATATCATCCATGACAGCAATTGATGCTGCTAGGGAAAGAGAAGAAATTAACTTGGCAAATTTGGCAGCTAAGAAGATAAGAAAAGGTGCAATTGGGGAGCTGGTTGATCCATCACTTGGTTTTGAATCAGATAGTGAAGTTAAAAGGATGGTAACTTCAGTGGCTGAATTGGCTTTTCAGTGTATGTTAGGAGACATGGAATTAAGACCTTCTATGGATCAAGTTCTGCAGGAACTCAAGAAAATTGATGGTGGAAATTTTGAGTTTGATCGTGTAGAGAAAGTTGATGAATATGTTGGGTCCTCTCACTCTGAAGAAGTACATCCATCATTAGATGGAACTTGTATGAACAGGAAGCATGAAGTATCCTCTTCACCAAAGTCATTGACTGAGAAATGGGAAACTGAATCTACTAGACCTAATGCAAGTGGTTAATCAAAGTTATTCTTTATGTTTTGATAAAATTAGGAATTTTTAGTGATTTTTTGCTTTACTGTGTATTAATTGATTAAAGTAATGAGTGCTACACATTAAAAGACTAAAAAAGGTAAGGGAACATGAGACTAAATAATTCCAACTCCCAAGGGTTAAGAAAATTTGTGCAAGTTATGAAAAATAAATATATGTATCAATTTTTTGTTACACTTCAAAATTTAAATTGATGAAAATACTGTTAAGTTTATTTTTCAAATTTATCATTCAATATCTTTTTAATTCATATTTCTGTTGCTCAATCTTCTTTCCTCCTCTCTTGTCTCTTCTTCTTCTTTAGTCTTCTTTCACTCGTTTTTGTTACTTTTCCTCTCATTTTTCGAAATCAACTACATTTTCTCTATAACATAATTCTTCCATTTTGTGGTGTGGTCAGGCAATTCTTAATTCTATCTGAAGAGAATTCAATGCAATAGTTGTTTCATGAATTTTGATTAGGAAAAAATAAAACAATAGAAGCTCATCTGTTCTTGAATTCATTTAGGTATAGTACAAATTAGTGTTGCAATTAACTTGCAAAATCGAAGAAATTATATGTAAGATTACTTAATTCTCCATTATCAATCATGTAATCTACATTTAGACTTCGATAAAGTTAGAATATTAGCGAGTGAAGAACTAAGCCACTTAATACTCAATTTATCATCCAAGTAGGCATTGGGTAGTGGTTGGGGCGCGGATTTTGCCTCCTCTACCCCGCACCTGACTAATCGGAAAAAACCCTTGTCTACCTCCATTGCATAGCGATCGTGAAATTTAAGCATCATCTTCGTCCGCAACAGAATTCTGGTTTTTCCGTCCACACCCGCACCTATTTATATATATAAATTAAAATTTAAAATCTATTTATTATAATTAATATAAAATAATATTATAGACAATAATAAAATTAAAATTTTCTATAGAGATAAGATTTATCAATTTTTATTTAAAAAAAATATTAAGTATATTCAATATGCGATGTAAATATAAAATTTAAAAATTACAATAATATTACTTGCAAGACGGGTTCGGGATAGATATCACCACCTCAAACTCCCACCCCCAAATATTAATTTCGTATAAAATACGCATCCAGATCCAATTAAAGCAGATTTACTCTACTCAAATCAAGTGACTTTGTGTGGGTATACACTCTACTCAAATCAAGTGACTTTGTGTGGGTATACGCATGTCTCAGTTATGTTTTCATCCCTCGTAACATCTCATACTATGGCAAAAAGTAAGAGTCTCCAAATAGATAGTAAAATAACGTCTATAATTACTAACTAGTTGTATTGCTAGTAATTGATAACACATGAATCCACCACTTTACCAATCTCTTTTGTTTGTGCAACTATTCATTCTGTGTTTTCAAAAGGAGACATGGAAAAAAGTGTTGAGTCCTACTTGTAATTCCATTCCATGGTCATTGGTCATAAAGTGTGAAAAAAAGAGTATTAAATTAAAGAAAAGAAAAAGAAAAAGAAAGGTAATGAATATGTTGAAAGCATTCCCAAAATAGATCCCATGCTTCTTAGAACAATCAACCACCTTTGTTCCCCTCAAAATCATCACCACTCAACACTTCAACATTCAAATTCAAACTCACTTCATATTTCAGACTCCTATAATAGGGTTGAGGTTGATACAACTAAAAAACTCAACTCGTAGCCAAAGGGGATGGCCACGCTACAGAAGTTCAAGCTCTTCGCGACACAATGCGGGGTGCAACAGAGCCCAACTTTAAGCCCAAGAACAAGCCCGCTAATTCGGATGCCGAGGCCCAAAACAACTCTGCGGACTCTTCTTGGGCTGACTCTGAACCGACCACCTCGACGGCAGGGACACGTGTCGGTGTTAGAGTTGGAGAAGAAAGAGAAGGATTCAATGCGGAGAAACTCGCTGAAGGATCTATTTGTGTCATCGCCACCGAGAGAAGAGGATGCGCAAGCACAAACACGTGCTACTTCTCCAATGTTGGGAAACATGGGCATTTTCCGGTCCGATAGTTGGAAGGTCGGACCCGGTTTAAATAACCCGGTTTGGACGGGTTTTCGATGTAGGTCCCTACTGAAAAGGAAAGCTTGGCGCCCTATGCTTCTCACTATTTCCGAACAGTAATAATAATCTTCTTTTTTTTTCAACGGATCATCACTTGTATCTTCTTGATATTTTTTGTTCCATTTAATATATGAAATGAAATGAAGGTTTTGCTTTCTATTTCGTCCTTAAATAAAGTTCATTTATCATTTCAAAATATGCAAAAGCAAATCATTCATATAATATGTTTGAGTTTAATTTCTGTGTATATTTATGGTGGATAAATTATTATCAATATATTGATGATTTTATAAATAATTATAATAAAATTTAAAATATATTATTGATTTATGATTGTAAATTAAATTGCAGCAAATATTTTTTATTTTAATTTATATATAAATTAGTTTAATATTAAATTTATCGATAAATTAAAATATAACTAATAGTTTTAATTTGAAGAGAAAAAAGTTAAAACAAATAATAATCTATTCAATTCAGATAGTTATAAATTTAATTATAGGATATATTTAAAAGAATACCAAATCAAATTTTTATTGAAATAATTTTTTATAGACTTTAATCTCTCCTAGAATCACTTCGTTCTTTGTACTGAGAACCAGAAATTAAATACCAAAAAAAAATATTCTTTAAATTATGTTTTTCTCTTCATTAGAAGTTAAACAAATATTTAAATCTCACGTCAAACTTTTTTGCTTTATTTTATTTTATTTTATTTTCTCTCCCATGTGAGTGATGTTTACTTTTTCTTTTCAAACAAAACGTACTTTTCCATGCCTTGTTTTAATGAAATATTTTTTACAAAAAAATAGAGCATAATCTTTTTATTATTTTCATTAAATAAATTTATTATTACATAAATTTGTTTTAATCTGCTAAAAAAAAATGATAATCTTTTATATTTCACATTTTTAATCTATGTAATAATTTGAGTCTTTGATAAATAAAATATATTTATCTGTCATTCAACTTCAAATTTTAATATAATTTAAATCATGGTTCAAATATTATCAAATTTTAAATATTTAACTTAAAATAGATTAAATATGAATATTTACAAAATTATTTGCATAATAATTTTATAAAAAGCTAAAAGTTTATTTAATCTTTTTATTATAGAAACATAGTATAAGTTAGACATAAATTTGAATTATTTGTTTAAGATATATATATTGAACATTTTATTGCATTGGGAGTTGATTTTGTTGTTTCTTACTCTTCTTTTCAAGAAAAATATAAATGAAAGGTTAATTTGAATTAGAAAAAAGAGACGTTTGACACTAGAGTTTGGAAAACAAAATAAGATAGAGCTAACATAAAATAAATAATATATATAAACAAATATTTACATATAAATGTGTAAGTGTAATGAAATCAAAATTGGTTTTGTGATTAGTGTGTTGTTTTTCACAAACGTTCCAATTTTTTATTTTGAGGTTTTAATCTATATCTTGTTAATTAAAAATAAATAAATGAGTTGTAAAAATATCACATTTAAAGATACAATTCACGACATAATTTTTGTTCAAAACATTAGTTAGTTATTGTGGTAATAGTAAACTCTTACTACATATTTCATAATATTATATTTTTTATTTGGTCTTGAATATAATCAACAATAAAAAAATTATATTTTATGGTCTTAAATACTCCATTCGTCTATACTTATAAATCTTTGTTGAGAAATTTGTTTCCTTAAATATAAACTTTCAAATTATTAGATGTATTTATTATTATTTTTTAAATGTAACCTTAACTAATACTGCGGGATACTAATTAGTTCCTTGAAATATAAAAAATTAATATTTTAATATATCATATACGAAAGGTCAATTTAATCATCTTTTATACAAATTATGCATATCACTAATATTTTTTAAAAAAACTGAAAATACTATAGACACTTATATTTGACATATGAAGTATAGTATAATTTATTCATTCTATATTTAATGTAACAGTTTCTATAATACTCTTTAACTATTGTAAAATTTATTTTTCAATTACTCATTTTATTCTCATGAACAAATTCCCACGAAGAAACAATTTAAAGAATAGAATAATTTGTTTACTACTTTGAAAAAAATTAAATAAACCTAATTATTTTTAAAAAAATGTGTTAACTAACTTTTTAGATATATAAATCTGGAGAGTTTATATATTAAATGACTTCAATCTAATTATAAAAGGAGGAGATTTTCTACCATGCACTCCCACACTTTAACCTACTATCTCCTATCTCACTTGAAATTACATTTTTGTCATTTTTTACTATATATAAAACACTTAAAAAAAATTAACACTCATTTTTTCACCCCCTCTTTTGAAACTTTACATAAATCACTCCACCATTCGAAAGTTTACAAGTTTTTAAAATATAAAAAGTAAGTAATTTTTCATAATTTCAAATTTTTCATAATTCCGAAACAATTATTTTTGAAATTTTTGAACCTTTAAAACAACAATAAAGTTTCGAAATAAGTTTTTTTTTCCAGATTTTTTAAAGTTTCTATCCGTACGAAACTTTCAAAATGTTAATTTCAGTTTTTTCAAAACTTTCGAAACAATAAATTTGTGAAACTTTTAAAATTAAAAAATGAAAAGTTTGTTAATTAAAAAAATTAAAAGTTTATTTATAGAATTAAAAACACTCAGGATCCATGCTAACTTTGATAAATTGTTAATTTTGAATTATACAATTCTAAAGTTTTCAAATTTATGCGGAATTTTCCATTTGAAATTTAAAAGTTTAAATTCTAGAATTTATTTTCACAAAAAATTGATAAATGTTCGAAGTTTAAAATATTGAAAAAGTCAAAGTTTCAACAATTTCTAGAAAAATTTCATTTCGAACACTTCATAACTTCGAAAGTTTGAACAATTTAGAAAATTTTCATTTCGAAAATTTCAATAATTTTTGTAAAAACTTCATTTTGAATATTTCAAATTTTTGAATGTTATTTACTTTTCTATTTTGAATATTTGGATACTTTCAAATGTAAGAGAATTTTGTAAAATTTCGAAAGAGAAGTGAAAATTGAGTGTTAAAATGTTAAGAGTTATACAAATAGTAAAAAATGGCAAAAATATAATTCTATGTGGGATGGGGTGGGAGGATAAGGTGTTGGGGTGCATTATAGAAACCTCTAATAGAAGTCGGGGGGGTACATTATAGAAACCTCTTAATAGAAGGCAAAAAAATTTCATAGCTTAAAAGACAAAAAACCCAAAATAAAAAATCTCTAAATTGTGTGGCTTAGAAGGAGGCTCTGGTTAGGCTCTTTTTTAAATAAAAATTTATTAATTTTTGAGAAAATAAAATTTAAATTTTTTTTTTCAAATATCCAATAAAATTTCTGATTTTTTTTATAAAACAATATTTACAAATATTAATTTAATGTTTTGAATTCGTGAAAAAAAATTCAATTTTTTAAGAAAATAATTTTTGATTGTGCTCAAAAAAAAATTTAAACAAAAATATTTTGCAAAATATTTTTTGATAACTTCTTGGAAAAAATTAATTTCAATTTTATAAAAAATGTATTATGGATTTAGTAAAGTATTTTTGAAAAAAAAACTTTAAACTTAAAGTTTATTGAGACTGTAGTCCCACTATTTGGTGGAAAACCGGTCTCATCATAAAAGCCCATCTCCCAAACACGAACTGTCCTACACTACTTGCTGGGAAATCCCTCAGTGAGTCAAGGTTGTGAAAGGATGCAAGAGTTATAGACAATTAAACAAACTATCACCGGTATCCTTTGAATTTAGGTAGTCTTGAAGAATAAATAAATTTAGACTTAAAATATGATTTTGATTTTTTCTTTTTTTTATTTATTTTGTATTTTATTTATTTTTTATTGTTCTCATTATTTATTTTTTATGCAATACGTCATTTTAGTTTAATACATGAAAAAATTCTATAATTTTTACGAAAGATACATTAATTGATTATTAGTTAGAGATAATTACTTAAACAAATATAAAGGTTAAAACAAATTAAAAAAAATTAAAATAAAGGACCAAAATGAGATTAAAGTAAGTAAAAAAAATTAAATTTTTATTAATAATGCTTTGAATTATTTTAACAAAAATATTATTATAATTCAGTGTAATTATTTTTCAAAAAATCATTTTTTATTTTTGTAAAAAAATAAATAGAAATTAAAATAAGACTATTAATCTATGCCACACGGAATAGTAGAGTGTAGTAAAATTTTAATAATTGTTAACTTTTTTTAAAAAAAAATATTGCAGTTTAAATACAAAATTGAGATAGAGCTGTGAGAGTGTGGTGTTGTAATATGTGCATCTATTTATTGGAAAATAATTAATGCTTTCAAAGTATTCAATAGTAAAATAGTTGATTCCATAATATTATCTAATGGCTTTTATTCTTCAAACAAAATTTACTAATAAAATTTTAAAGAATTATCACATTTCGCAATATCAAAATGTTAAATTTTATAAACTATCAACAACATACATTATCTAATCTTAATTAACAAAATCTGAAAAACTTTTATTTACAAATGCTACTACAACTCAGAATATTTTATTTAATGACCAACTTGTGAATTTTTCATTTGATATAATTTTTATATATATATATTTATATTTAACTATTTATATATTCCTATTAATTTTATACTAAAAAAAATTAATGCTTCTAAAAAATTGAAGTATTGGACCACCACTCATGAGTCATGACATGTGCCCGGTTTTCCATTTTGTACATAATTTTATTTTGTCAAGACAATTATTGGATTTGGTGCATCCTCTCTTGTCTCACTTGTGAGTTTGACAACTAATTTTTCCAATAAATTGTACTCTAATTATTTAAGCTGTGTTTGGTATGGAAAAAAAAAATTATGTTTATAACTTATAGTTTATATAAGACTTATTTGGTAATAGTCATTTATAAATTTGATAGTGTTGTTCTTTATAAGTATATTTTAATTAGCTTATGAGCCTTATTATAACTGATATTTATTATTTTTTTTCTGTTCAGATTTTACCTTTTTAATCTTTTACACCATTATAATTTATTAATATAATTTAAAATGAATAAACTAGTCCAATAATTTTTAAGAATGTAACATATTTAAAATATTTAATAAATAAATTATACAATAATAGTATTATTAAAATTAATTTATGTTATGTTAATTTTATATTATTAAGGCTAAATAAATAAAAATGTATCAGATAATAAAACTATTTGTATATTTTTAATATATTTATAATAATTTAAATTTTAAGTAACATATTTAAAATTATTTTTATTTTATATTTAAAAATATAAAAAAAAAAGTATTAATTAATAATTTCATTATTAACAAAAATTTAATTCTAAAATAATAATTATAATATTTTAAAAATATTGTAAAAATATTATTTTTAATATTAAAATATCTTTTATGTTTTTTTAATTTGTATAATTTAAACCATTAATTTTATCGAATAGTCTTAAGTTAACTATTATTAACTATAAAATATAAATTATCTACTAACCTGCTTATCAACTATTAATTATAACTTTACATTTTAGAGAAATTGTACTTTTACCAAGGTAGACATTTAAAATAAGATGACAAGAGATAATTTTTGCTTATGTTTTAGTGAATTTAAATATGCTAAATTTTTGTTTATACGTTATTAGTGAGATAATTACTTATCCCAAGTCTCCCTCACCTTTACACTGTGTTTGTTTGCAATGAGAGTGAAAGGAAAAGATGAGGGAGGAAATATAGTTCTTGTTACGAGATCCTTCATTCTTTTGGAGTATCATGAACGAGAAAGGAGAACTGCAGCTGGAATCCACAATATAAATTAACTTATTTAAATAATAATGATTTAAGTGAATAGATTTCATGGATTTTATTAATAAATTTAAAGAAATTTTAAATACCGACCTAATATAAAATTTAAATTTCCACTTAACTCTATTAAATCTAAATACCAATGTTATTTTGGCAAAAATTAAGATTTTTTTAATCTTAATTACGATTTAGTAGTGGAACAAACTTATGGGGCCTCTATAATCAAAATAGTTATGAACTCCCTAAATTGACATGTCACGGCACTGTTGCATGATGCTACAACACAAACAGGTGACTCGGTCAGTTTGTCAACTTGGCTGATTCTCCTGTTGGTCTAACATATTCTAAACTCACTTCAAAATCATGGTAATGGTATGATCGAATTTTTACCGTTATTGTGGTAAACAAAAAATTTAAAATAAATGATCACTTTATAAGTCTTAAATAATTTATTATGTTTTGTATAGAGGTATTATTTAAATATTCTTAGTTACGATGAAAGTTGTTAGGAATTGACTTAATAACATTGTTAAAAGGCATATACTTATTAATTGTAAAAAATTTTTAATAATTTTCAATTTTAATTTTAATATTTTCTATTCTTAATCAATCTTTCCATGATTTAACAACAATATATTCTGTGATATTATTTTCAATTCCTTTATCTTTATTCCTATTTTGAATATTCTGCATTTTATAATGATTAACAAAAAAATCATCTCATTATTTATATTTAAAATATAAGAAAGTATTTAAAAATTTGATACATCTGATTTTCATTTTTAAATTAAATACATTAAATTTTTAAATATAATTTTTCAAATAGATCAATTTATCAGTTCCATACATCCTATTATACATTTTAAGGAGTATCAGTAATTATCAAATAATCTGTTATAGGTAAATTATATTCCTCCTTTTAGTTATTGGAAAAAACTTGAGATAGTGTATAAGATAATTACATTGTACTACTCAAATTGTACTTCTCGAAAGTGAAAAAAAAAAGACAGATATAATTTGTTAATTAATTTTAGTTAAAGATGTATCGTTTCAAAAAATTTAAATCTTAAATTAAATTAAATTAATTTTAGTTTAAATTTCACTAATTATCTTAGTCAAATTCTAAATATTGAGATTTATTTTTCTAAAAATTGGATAGTTAAAATAGAATTAAAAAATAAAAATAAATGGAAAAATAGAAGTTTGATATTATTATATTATTATTATTATTTATTATAATTTTTAAATTACAAAAATTAAATATTTCAAAAAATAAAATAAAATAAAGATGTTTTTTTTAGAAAAATTTGAGCATGTGGTATATAGTTGTTATTGTTACTTTGCCATTAGTATATTGTTCATTGATGATAAAATTTGAATCAATTTCTTTTTCCCAATGTCAAACTGAAATGTGGATATTTCATAGGAATTAAAAATTAGTCAAATTTTTTTTATAAAAATTAAAACTACGATATTTAATCTATATATAAGGATATTCATGTGTACATTTGTTTGTATTATTCTACGTCAGATTTTAAAGTTTTTTTTTTTACTGCATCAGATTTTTGAAGGTTGTAAGGTGTTAGATGTGTATTTTCTACTTAAAATTTGATGCTTTTCATGAGGATTTTTGTTGTTAGAATTTCATAACTCATTTTCTATATATCATATTATTGCTTCATATTGTTTTCTTAAATATTATATATATTGATATGTTTTACTTTATAAATTGTGTATTTAATAATTGATATAAAAACATTGATTTATGCTCAATGTAATAGTGACTTTATAACATAATTATTACTCAATAGTTGAACAAA
>PGTU02015846.1:0-19202 GCA_002896215.2 Cicer echinospermum | reverse complement strand
CTTTTATCTCTCGTTGGAAGTTAGAAATTTTATATTCCATGAGAGTCGAAAACGGTACTTAAAGTTTAAATATTGTCGTTCAAATGTTGCCCCTAATTTTGTTGTGTTACGAATCTAACTTTACTTGGTATTAATTATGACGTTGAATAGGAGAATATTGAGATTTTGTTTGGGTAAAGATTGGAATTAATTATGGAGTTCAATAGGAGAATATTGAGATTTTGTTTGAGTAAAGATGAAAGGGAAGTGAATTTGAGGAAGTTGAATATGGATTTGTGGGAGTTTGTCTTGCAGCTACCTAATGGTGTGTTTAACAATGAACAACAACAAAGCAATACTAAATGCAAGTTGATTTCTTGAAAATTGTGAAAGTAGAGAATGCATAAATGCAAATTAATATCTTGGAAATTGTGAAATTAGAAACATGCTTAAATGCAAATTGATTTCTTGAAAATTGTGAAATTAGACACACGCATAAATGCAAATTGATATCTTGGAAATTGTGAAATTAAGGACATACACAAATGCAACTTGATTTCTTGAAAATTGAAAAATTTAGAGGCATGTGTAAATGCAAATTGATTTTTTGAAAATTGTGAAATTAGACACACGCATAAATGCAAATTAATATCTTGGAAATTGTGAAATTAAGGTCATGCGTAAATGCAACTTGATTTCTTGAAAATTGTAAAATTAGGGGCATGTTTGTTTTAGTTTATAAAAACTATTTTTTGGTTTTAAAAAATTTTTAAAAGAAAAAAATTGTTTAAGAAACTTTTTTAAAAAACTATTTAAGTATTTTATAAATTATCAAGTGAATATGTTTTGTTTTTTTTGTATTCTAAAAGTCATAATTATTAATTTGATTTCTATCTCTCTTTCTCATTTCCGTGGCGTCGTTTTCCAAAGACTACTTTACTCTCTATCTAAAAAGAGTCTTCCATTATCTATCAATTTGATCCTCGTTAATATAACATATCTGTTATTATATTTGTATAGATAATGTTGATATGTGTGGGAGGGTGTTATTATATTTGAATAGATGATGTTGATATGCTCGGGAGGGTTTCATAAATCGTGGTAATTCCTTTCAATTTATCGTTATATTAATCTATTTATTTGGTTCTTTTTTCGTATTTAATATTATTTTTTATTTTTTCAATTAGATCTATGAACGAGACGATAAAACACAGATTAAAGATTTAATATAGCCGTGATCAAATGGAATTCGTTAACATTTTCTCATATTCCCATGTGTTTTTACTCTATTGTTCGATTTGAGAAGATTTTGTATAAATCTTTTACGATTGTGATTTTCTTGATTAAATATGATTACACTCATAAGGATGGAAGAAGGTAATAAATATAAATTTATATATGTATATTATCCTTGATACTTCCTATTATAATTTATTTTGATGAGTAATATCAATATAATTGCTACCAATTTTGAGTTAATAGTTTTATATACTATTGAGAAGTGTCTCATCCAACATTAATCTTGTAGATATATTGTGTATTGTTGTTTCTCAAAATAAATTTTTTTCCAAAGTAGTAGAGGGGTTAATATGATAGGTGAGAGAGTGTTTATTATGTTTAAAATTTTAATATTTTTTAAAATAAATAGAGATGAAAATAAGCCACAAATTTATTAGTGTATTTTGTGCCTTATTTTCTCTCAAACTTTTTGTCATTTTATACACTTATTATACTCATCAAAATAAATGAAATACTCATATTTTTAGAAGGCCTTGCATACGATACATTTATATAATTTAAAAAAATATTTGTTGCTTTTTTAAATTTTTAATATTTTTGGACACATCTTAATGGATTGTTTTGTCACTTTTTAGATGTATGAGCCTAATTAATAATTGAAAGTTTGAATTTAGGTGGTAATTGAAGTTCATTAATCACATGAGTCCAATTGTCTTATTACTGTTTGTTCCTCCTCCGTTATTGTTAACAAGTTGGATATAAGGTAATTATAAAAAATTAAGAAGAAAACATGATTTGTCATGCTTAGTGTAAGTTTTGGTTACATGTTTAGTGTAATTTATCGCTTTTGACTCAAAATGAAATTTTTACACCTATTTTTATTATTCAACTCAATTTACATGTTTGTATCTAAATATAAATCACTTGTTATTCATATCATTTTTAACATAAGTTAATTTTAATTATTATTACAAAACAAAGACATAGTTTTTTTTTTATGATACAATCAAATTTAGTAATTAGTTGAAATATGAAACTAGGATCTCTTATTATCATTCCGGTAATGTACATATATTATAATAAATAATACTTGTTTGTATTCATATTTGGAGATGTTATTCGTTATTATATGTTTTATTATAGGTTATCGAGTGTAACCCATTTGGAGCTAAAAGGTGGCTACATGAACTTCAAATAAAGTGCGAGAAATACAATTGCACTTCACTTTAATATATATAGTTTCTCAACCTCCAAAGCATGTGAGTAATTTGATTTGTGTTTTTAGTTTTTTTTATTCGAATTAATGTGTTTTTTTTTTATATTTTTGGAATGTGTTATTGAAGTAGATGTGTGGTCTTCAAGATTGAAGTAATCTTAAATTTAATCCTTATTATAAAATTCCATTCAACTACTTCCTTGTTTTAATTTCTGTGCAATTTATTAATTATTGCTTATTAAATCATGTGTTTTATAATTTTGTAGGAAAAAGGTTCACATTGTCATTGAATATTTGAAGGGAAACATGAAATATACATGTAATTAGGTATATCTTTCCCTTACATTTGATTAGGGTTTTTTCATTGTTGCTTCTTCTTAGTATATTGTATGTATTGAATAGAAGACATTAATTATTATTGATATATAGTGGTTTATATTTTTACTTTTTACGGTTTTGATTCATTATTTTTTTAAGATTTTTATTTATATATTTAAAAGAAATCAACAAAAGTATGTTTTTCTTTAATTTAAAGGCAAATAATAAGAGTTTTGAATATGTTGTTGTTTCTTTAATAAGTACTTGACTGTCTACCACTTTGATTGGAACTTCTTCAACATGTGTTAACTCGTCTCCTCAAGATCAAGTATATCCATCCACATTCGTTTGTAACACCCCGTTTTCAGAAGCCCCTCTCATATTTCTTTCCAAAAGAGATTAAACTAAACACGAGAATAATAAACAAGGAAATGTCTTTGAGATAATATTAATTGACTCATTACTATAATTTACAAAGCATCGGACACTCTCTCCTAAAGTGACATCTCCAAAGCATTTACCCCCCGGCCAAACAGCAGTCAATAACCAAATGGACATGAACATCAGCTTCAATAAGCATGCAAAAATATACAAATATTAGTATCAAGCTATCAGTATATATCCTATTAAAAATAACTCGCTAATCTCAAAAAAGAAGATCTTCAGCCACATATTACATCAACCAGTAATCTGATCATCTTACCAAAAAAACTATACACCCTGAGTAATCTCCACGCGCCCCGTGAATCCTCCTCACGTAGCTCCAGTCAAGCATTCTCATCCGTAGGGTACGAACCAGTAGGATCGTCCTAGCTTCTCATCTGAGGCAAAGCCAGATTTCCACAATAGTGTAGTAAAGGGTCACCAACCGAAATTAACAGATAACACATAACATTTAAGTTTAAATGCACAAAATAACCTTTCAACTAAGCATGCACCTTAAAGGGGTTCCATATGCCAACATGCATAAAACAAGGTTGAAAAATGAATTTTAACAAAACAGCATTGTTGTATTCAATACAGCATCTCTGTATGCGAATACAGGTTGTTTCAGCATTCAGCAAAAAAACAGGCATGTCTGTATCGAAATACAACAGTCTGTATTCGACTACACAGTAAGTCAGTAGCAAAACCAACAGTCTGTATTCGAATACAACAGTCTGTATTCGACTACACAGTAAGTCAGTGGCAAAACAACATGTCTGTATTCGAATACAAATTTCTGTATTCCGAATACACATCAGACAGAAACAGCAAACAAGAAAATCACAAAATTCAGCTTTTTAAAGGGTTTCGAAACCAAATCAACATTAACACAAATCCAAACAATCACACTTAGCAACTATAGCGCAATCACCACGACATCTTGGTTTCGAATAGTATTCAATCAAACATTGCTATCACCAAATTCCAAACATAGCACTTAACACTATAACACAATATACTACAACATCATGGTTTCGAATGGTTTGCAATCAAACATGTATCACCAAATTCCAAACATACACTTACACTTATAACACAATAACACACAGACAAAATGAACAACAATTCACAATTTAACAGGGGTGTAGTCTCTCACGACAACACCTGTGCAGTTCTCTCACGGACAAACACAATTTACAAGAAAACGTAAGTCGTAAACGTACTACCTATCACGGTCCGTACTGTTTACGAGGTCCACATATCACGGGTCTGCACACGTTACAAAATACACATAAGTACAAGGACATTAAGAATTCACCCATTCTTAAGTCTCATTTAACTTAAACCAGGGCGTAGTCTCTCACGGACAAACCCCTGGCAGTCTCTCACGGACAAACACAATCACACCAAGGAACGTAAAGTCGAAACGTAACCTATCACGGGTCCGTACTGTTACCGAGGTGCCACCTATCACGTGTCATGCACAACTTACCAAACGTAAATCGTAAACGTACTGCCTATCAACGCCCGTACTTTACCAAGGGTGCCACCTTCGCGGTCAGCACGATTTACCAAAAATCACATAATGAAACGAGACACAAGAGATTCCTCATTCTAATTCTCATTAACTTAAACGATTTTCAAAACGACATTAAGTAAATAAGTCATTAAGAGATTCCCATTCTATAAATACTTATTTAACTTAAACGATTTTCAAAACAAATTATAAGTAACCAAGACATAAGAGATTCCCCATTTCTAACGCCCAGTTAACTTAAACGATTTCAAACAAAACAATTCAGTAAACAATGCATTAAGAGATATAGTAAACAAGGCATTAGAGTAGAGTAATGTTCCACATAAAATTTACCAAATTGATTAAAGTTTGGATATAGAAACATCAATTTGTGATACCAACATCTCAATACTCGTTTGCACGTGACTAAAATCTTCTCAAACAATATGCTAATTAGTAAATATTGCAAAAGATATCAAAAGTACAGGTATTTAAGTCTTTTTGGAGCACATAAAACAATCCAATTATTTAACTATGAAAATACACTTGGGGAAAAATTGGAAGAAGATTTTTCAGTTTGCATGCTTCTGCTCCTCACTCTACTTCAATGCACATAAAACCATTTACATTTCCATTGGCACTTGTTTACAACTTCCAATCCACTAGCCAACCTTCAATGAATGAACAAATTTAACTAAGCTTCAATGTAGCATCAAGTAACACAAACATGGGAAGAAAAACATTATTAACTTAACAATCCTAACCATATCACAAAGTACACCAAATCACACAAACCCCTTCAAAAGAAAATAAAATAAAAATTGACATTTTCATAATAGTCTAAAATACAAAATAGAAGTGGATATGAACTATGAAGTATGAACGCCTTTGAGGTTAGACATGTCAGTATCCGACACCCGTACGATACCTAAAATAAGTGTTCTAAAAATAAAACTTATTTTTCTTCACTTCAACACATCTTTAACCCCTTGGACACATCTCAAACACAACTACAGGGGTTAAAGATGTGTCAAAGCAATGATGGGGGTTAAAAACATGAAATTTAATTACAACAAGTTTATTTTTTCTGGAAGTAGATGAATCCATGAAGGTGAAAAACTATCATATATGTATCGATGTAGGTGTCCTATATCTTTTAAATTAGTAGTATCGAAGTGTTGGTCGTATTAGGTGTCCATGTCGCAATCTGTATATCTTTTATACCATCTTTCATGTCATCCATATAGATTGCTTCAATTTTAAGCACTAAGTCTACGATTTAACACCACATGTAACCAAAATCTGCAATTATGCAGAAAATAGAAGCATGCTTCCTATAAGCATTCAAGATCTAAACTCTAAGTTGTGTTCCTCACAACAATTTCATGACCTTTCCAACTCTCAATACTTCTCTTTAACACATATTCTACTCATTACACATCAATTTAAATGCCAAGCTTGTGCCTGAACAATAGTTCAGTTAATGACAGAACCACATGAGATAAAAGCAGGTTTACTCCACATGAGATAAAATGAGAGTATAAGATATTGGCTAGAGCAAATGCAATACAATTTGTAAAATCCCAACCCAACAATATTTCCAAAATAGAACTGTAAGTGAGTATATTAGGAGGTTGAACTTTATGATGCATCTGATTAACAAACTCCAAATCATATGAGATTCTCCTAAATTTGAGCAAACCATCAATAAGAGAATTGTAAGTTACCATATCAATAATGATTTTTTTGCATTGCATTTCTTTAATCCATTAGAGTGTGGACAAAAGTAACTACTTGGTCATTTGAATCTTTAGTATCACAATCAGAGGCAGTACGCCTTCATCATATTATGTTTCTGAGTCGTGTGTAGAATGTGTCTTTAGAGTCAGTTTCCAGAGTCGTGACTTTTATCATAATTAGATTCGTTGACTTTTTATGTTCAGTTGACTTTTTCATGTTGCATCAACTTTTTCATGTGACATCGACTTTTTCATCATAGACATTGACTTTCTCAGAGTCAGACACTTTGGTTTTGTTGGAGGCAAAGTATGAAAATTAGAGTCAAAAGTAGTGAGAAGTTTAGAGTCAAACTATCATCTTCTGGTGTTGAATTACTTATCAGAGGCAACTTAGTAGAGAAAGAGTAGCATTGTATATCAGAGTCAGATGCTTGCCTTTGAGTTGCGTTGTTGAAGGAAGATTATTGGAGCATGTTTCACTTGACTTTACATTCCTATCTTCAGAGGTAAAACCTTAGAGGCTGTTATTTTTGAATTTCGAAAAAAAATTGAAAAAACAATTTATGCTACCGAAAATATTACTGGGTTCAGTCGTGGACTAGGTCGCTCTCTTTAAGACATTTCGAGGCACTTACCAAATTGTGAAAGACAGACTATCAATCACGAAGTGCTCATGATAAAACAACTCACATACATTGTATCGTAGTTCTCATGCACCGTAGAAAACCGTTTTAGAATTACACCATCAATATGGCAGTTAAATGACTAGCACTCGTAATATGGTACTAAGACCACTCAAAAGAAAGAGAAGAAGTGAGAAAGAAAGGGGGAGAAGAGAGAAAAGATGTGGAGAGCTTTTGGTGTGCTTTTCCAACTAAGGAGAACCCTATATTTATAGAGAAAATATGCAACTAGATCAGAGAAAAAAGAGCGATCCATTAGGTTTGATACACTAAACGTGCGCTCTAATCTTTAGGTTTTTTTACCACATAAACGTGCGCTCCAATCTGATGAGTGTTTCCACCAAGAAACGATAAAATAGCTAGGGTTTGATCAGAGAACTGACGCCCGAGAATTGGAGGCAAGGAACTGACTGGATCAAATGTTGAAATGTTGTCGGTGGAAGAGCCAATTATTAATTAACGTATCAATGAAAGATAAAAATGCAATTCATTCATTTAAAATTTAAATACAATAATGAATTATATTAATTTTTCATACCACCACCTTGAGCACACACCCAAGTTCCATCCATACACTCCACCTTATTGTAACACTAACTAGTGTATGTTACACTCCTATTTGGTGAGACTTCGTTATTTTTTATAGATTCACACCAACACTAGCATCTCATAATGTCATTATTATTTATCAACAATCTTCCACTATTGATTATCATCATTTCCTACAGATAGTCAGATCATGAGAGTCAAAATCCTTGATCTGATACTTAGAGGCAAAAGGCAAAGAAAATTTGTAGAGTCTCTAATTGAATCGTAGTTCCATAGATTAAAAGGGTCCTTTGGAAATTCGCAAGATGTTGTCAACAAGTCCACGCAGTGGCATTTACTCCTCATTTTCCAGGCATTGTTCTTTTCTTTTGGCTTATGTTGTTTTGTTTCAAGGAATGACTCTCAAAACCAAATTGTTAAATAGTTCTATTTTCCAACAACATGGATCCTGCCTAGGAATTATGTATTTTCTTTTAACCTGGCAAAATGAGTATATTAAAAAAAACATTTTAAGCACAAGAGAGGCTTAGAACAAGAACAAAAGAAAGTGTAAACATTCTTTTTTTGTATGATTGAAAAACAAACTAGAAACACAAACTAAGTCAATGCATATTAACCACAAGCTATGTCAATGCATATTAAGGATTGAAAGCACCATTGATTATATTCATAACAAAATCCTTTTACATACAATTTGATCAATATAACGCCTCAAATTTTGTAATAAACTATTTTATTAAAGAAATAGAATTTTAAATAATTAATTTAGCATATAAATTATTTCAGAATATATGTTGATTAATTTTAAGATTTTTTTTTATATATATGTGTTTTCTATTATGTGCTAATTTTGTACATATTAGACTAAATGAGTGATATAAATAACAAAAATTAAATTTTATTTTTTATATGTTTTTCTAAAAATAATAGTATATTGGTGTACATATTTTAAAGAATAAAATTTTAGGCAATTTTACGTGTATATGTGCGTTGGTAGTCAATGTGATATTTTCTTGTAGGTTTGACTAATGTTAAATGTGCACATAATTATATTTAATTATTTTTAAATATATCTTATTTTAATTATTTATTTTACAAATAATTATCTTCAAATATTAGTAATATTGATATTGATTTTCTTTATTTTTATATAGTTGTTATGGTATGATGATTTTATACATATTTATTTTTATTTAGTAATTAATTTAAATTGTTGGTGTTATATTTATTTATTTTATCATTTTGACTATTCTAAAAAAATGACGTATTTCTATGTGATTATTTTGAAAAATATGATAGTAATAATTATAGTTATTATTTTAAATATGTGAGTTTTGATTAAAATTATATTTATCAATGTTAAGGAAAAAAATAATATTATGTTAAAATGAGTATTTTGCAGAAAAAGTTTCTAGCATGGATAAGTAAAATAATTATTTATTTTATAAATAACTTTTAGAAATCCTAAAAAATGAATTTTGGACCAGACGACTTTTACACAACTATTTCCTACTTCTGACTTCGGCATATTAATTTGGGCTATTATTGGTTGGACGTTTCTTTCCTACACCTACGGGTTGCTTATTACACCCCAATTTCTGTCACAGAGGACGCTCATGTGTTCGGCTTACAGATTAGATTGTTTTACTCTTCTATTTGTCCATCTGCTATCTGCACCTCTCCATATGCAATAAAAAATAGAGCAACCGCAACACTAAACCCTCTTTCTCTCAAATTCACTTCTATCAATTCTTTGTTATTTGAATCAATCCCACTCAACCGCAACACCCATAATTGTATAAAAAAATGCTTATATATAAATAAAAAATTGATGAAGATTTTGAAAATTGGAAAGAAACTTCAATGGTGTATTATATGTGTATCAACATATGTCTCTGTAATCTATCTGGACAACTACATTAAGCAACCATGATTGTTTTTTTTTTACTCATGCAACTATAAATATATATATATTTTAAAAATCCTAAAAAATATCACTAATTTCAGAATTGTGATTGAAATTATAAATAGTGATATTTTTTTGCTATTTTTAAGTAAAACAAAAGTCATTTTTTGAATAATGAATTAATGTCACTATCTTCTGCTACTACTAATAATACGAAAAGACACAAATATTTGGCATAAAGATTATAATTAGTATTATATGGCATACACCAAAACTTAATTCTTTAAAACCAATGTACTTCGAATTCTAGTAGAGTTTATAAAATTTATTTACATTATTATCAGTGCAAAATTAAACTTTAATAGAAGACTCAATTATGTGTGAGAATAATGCACTCATCAATAACAAATTGTGTCTTTTTAATGAATCTCTATAAAAGAAAGTAATGTTTTCTTTAATGTTTAATGTGTTTTTTTTTTATTTAGATGTCAAGTTTATTTAGCAAAATCATTATTTAATTATTATTATTATTATTATTTAAAATAAGTCAATTATTTAATTATTAGTATTTTATTTATGTCAATCTTAGTTATTTAATAAGAGTAAAAATTGTGGTTTCAAAAATCAAAATCTCAAGTGATAAACGAGAGATATAAGTGATTTGGATAAAAACATGAAATTCGAAGATTTTGTTATCGCCAGCATACTGCAAACCACAACAAACAGAATCGTTTTGTTTCAACTAGGTAAGTTTTGTTTTCTCTTTTCATTCCAAAAAGTTTCTTTACCCTTTTAATTTGTGTTTTTTTTGCTGTCCCCATTCCTTCTTTTTGTTTCTCAGCTTCAACCCATTCCCTCAATTCAATAATCCTCATCTTGAACAATGCCAAATTCATGTTCAATTCCTTTGCTCCAAAACAACGCTACCCACACCCATTGAATTTGGCAAGATTTTAGTTCCATTGTGAAGATAAGCATTACTCAATCGCTATTTCCCTTCTCAACAAAGGAACTAAGGGAATCAACCCTGACTTTGTAACTTGCAAATCTCTTAATCAATTGTTATATGCCAATTGGGTATATCACTTTTGCTTTCTCTGTTTTCTCAAAGATTCTCAAAAGGGGTTATCACCCAAATACAATAAATTTACCACACTCATCAAGGGTTTTTGTCTCAAAGGCGAGGTTCATAAGCATTGGCACTTTCAATGACAAGGTTGGTAGCACAAGGATTTCGGTTGAATCACGTTAGTTACGGGACTTTGATCAATGGGTTATGTAAAGTTGGAGAAACAAGAGCAGCTCTTAGAGTGCTGAGAACGAGTTGATGGAAATTGGTTCACCCAGATGTGGTAATTACAGCACGATTATTGATATATGTGCAAGATAAACTTGTTTCTGATGCATGTGATTTATATTCTGAAAATGGTTGTTCAAGAGAATTTATCCTAATGTTGTCACTTACACATACACTAATTAGTGGCTTTTGCATCATGGGTCAATTAAAAAGAAGGAATTGATTTGGTTTAATAAAATGACAATGGAAAACATCACCCAAATGTGCATATACTTTTAATATATTGGTTGAGCTTTTTGTAAGGAAGGGAAGATTGAAGAGAAGCTAAAAATGTGTTCTCTTGTGATGATGAAAAATGACATAAAGCCGAGTATTTGTTACTTACAACTGTTTTAATAGATGGATATCCTCTCGTTAATGAAGTGAACAAGGCTAAGAGTATACTTCAACATATATGGCCCAAAGGGGAGTGCCTCCTCTAACGTTTAGGAGCTATGTATCAGATTAATGGACTTCTGTAAGGATTAAAATGGTGGATGAAGCATGAACCTCTTCAAAGGAATGCAGTACAGAAAAATTGTTCCTGATGTTGTAACTTACAATTCCCTCATCTTAATGGTTTGTGCAAATCGGGAAGATTACATATGCTTTTGAGCTTGTTTGTTGAGATGGCATGATAGGGGCCAACCACCTATATATATATACTTACAGTTCTATATTGGATCCTTATGCAAAAGCCATGATGTTGACAAAGGCAATTGCATTATTGAAAAATTAAAAGACTTGGGTATTCAACCAGATATGTGCACGTATAATATTCTTCTCAATGGATTGTGGGTAAAAGTGGACGAATAAAGGATTCACAAAAGAATTTTGAATATCTTTTGGTCAAAGGCTACAATCTTGATGTCTATGATATACCATTATGATACAAGGGTTTTGTAAAACGGCTTGTTGGACGAAGCGTTGGATTTGTTTTAAAAATGAAAGACAATGGCTGCATTCCAGATGCTTTAACTTATGAAATAGTTATTCATTCCCTCTTTGAAAAATATGAATAATGAAAAAGCGGAGAAACTTCTTCGGGAAATGATTGTGAGAGGTCTTCTTTTAAGACAGAAACTAGGTGAGATATTTTTCTATTTAAACTTTAATTATTTTGAATCAATGTTTCAACATTTAATTTATCATTTCAATCAATTTTGTTAAGTGTGTTTATACTTCACAAATTGGTAGATTGGTGAGTTCCAACTTGAAAGAAATTTGTAGAATATTAAAATTTTTGTTGTCTTATGTGTGTTGGTTTTTTTTTTGTATTAACTGGATTACATAGCTAATACATTTAACATAGTAACATGCTTGATGGTTAACTAATATGATTAAATAATTGCATTTCAATATTTCATTGAGACCGAGAGGATGCATCAGATAGTCTTGTTGTGATTAGTGCAGAGAAAATCAATATTCATTTCAATATCTTGATGGTTAACTGTATTAGTGTTGTTGTAACTATTCTTTTGATTCATTGCTGCCATTCCTGATATACTGCTTTGGAATCTTTACAAATACAAAGGCAGAATACATGTAAAATTCTGATGGGGATTATGGATATAAAATTAGCTTGTTTAGGCCTAGTGAAAGGTCCATATATTTAGGGGAAAAGTGTTAGTTAGTTTGAGAAGTAGAACATTGTGAATACTGATTGTAAATTCTCAATACTAGGACTTACAGTTCCCTTTTTCAACTGTTTTTTTTTATCCCTTATCCTTTAAATGGGTTAAATGGTAAATGAACATCATTTAGATTCACATATTTATAATTTGGAAGGTGTGTCGTATTGAGATCAAATTGTCCTCATTGTATAGATTACAATGATAACCATATTAGAGATATAACTTATATTCCTTTTGTTTGCTGCATTTCCTATTGACAAATAAATTTCCAATTGATTTCTGTTTCCTTTTACCGAACCTCGAATGATTCCCAATGCATTTTGTGGTAGTCCCTGACTTCTGTTGTTTGTCTCCTTCTGTCTAAATATATCGAGAACTTATTTCGGACTCAGGACACACATCTTACAAGCATGTGAGTCTAATTCAGAGCAGATATATCTCAAGAAAACTGATGATTGTGTTGAATGCTGCAAATTTCAATATAAATAGTCAAAACTCAAAACATTATGGTGTCTTTTAATGCTATGAATTCATGGGATTGTGAAGAACAAAATAAGTCAAACTATGTTCTCACCTCCATACAATCTCTTGCATGTCAACTGAATTCCTGGTTCCAGACCTAGGTCAGTCCATGATGCAGTCCACTCTTGACTTTCGATGAACTCCTATTCATAAGACCATTGCTAAACTTGTTATAACTTTTAGAAACATCTTTAATATTATGTTGGAGGTATTTAGTTTATCTTATAGGATCTGTTTTCTAATCTTAGAATATCTTAAATTATCTCGTTAGATTAAGTTTTTCATATTACTTTGTTATTATAAATTTATAATTATTATTTTTCTGATTTCGCTATTTATTTAGGATTAGAAGTTTAGTTTCCATATAGATAGTGGTTAGTCTTTATATGTCTTGGAAAACACATAGCTTCAAGCAAGTTTTATGAATAGAATTTCCCCACTACTACACAAGTGCATTTCTCTCCAAGGGAACATCTATTAGTTATAGTATCTAGTATCTACATATTTAAGTGACAAGCTATGGAATACAAATACTAACATAAGACATAAGACACGAAACATATATCTTACACGTCGACACCTGATAATAATTTGAGAAAATGAATTACCTCCAAATACATCATTATTTTTCACCTTCTTCCCTTGAAACTCCTAGTTTGTCTGCCAAACCACAAGGTTATAGTATTAAAAGCATTGATTGTTAAGAGATTGTTGAGGATTTTTTAGTTCTAATCCTGCCTTGATTTACTGCAATAACTTCTGAAGTTGCTTAGTAGTTTCTTTGTAGTGTTCGTACAGTTCTCTAATGTCACAACCAATCAATGAAGGAGCCTATATATGCAAAAGAAAAGGTTATCTTTAACAAATCACATTTTCCATAGAGGTCTCAGCAAATTATTGTAAATAGAGTAATCAAAACAGAAAATTTTGTCGTATGTTCCGAAACTGAGACAAAGATAATGAATTCTTTGAAATAGGATTTCATGTTGTATTTAAATATCTCCTGTTGTTCTCCAACTGGATATTATTTAGTTGGTTTGTATATGCAATTTTGAAAACCACATATATAGCCTTCTTTGGGGTTTATATTATTATTATATCCTTTAAATGTATACTTGCCCCTTATTACTTGTTTCTTTGATTTTAATTAAGAGTAGGGTCTTTTTGTTCAAGTGACAATGATCATCAATTCATTGAATCATGATTTTAAATTAACGATTGTTGTCGTGTAGCGTTACAAATTTTTAAATTGCAGAAAAATGCGGTCTAATTATAGTTGTAATGTTGTTAAAACGGCAGTTGGGTAACACAATTTAAAATCATGTATTGAATATATTTTTAGTGAAGAACTCATGAACTTGGTTGATAAAGTAATGACAATATTTTGGTTTAAAAATTGTCTTTGAAATATCTAAGATTAAGGGAAGAATTTTTCACACCCCTCAATATCACTTCATATGGAGAATGTGATCGATTTTGTTTCGTAAAATTTTACGCTGTCAATTAATTACCAAATATTTTTTGTATGACATTTAAGATATAATATGATTTAAGTTAAATATTTTTAATATCCAACAAATGTGATTAATTGATACTTTATATTGTAAGTGCATATGCATTAAATTCATGCAGAGAAAAATGTGATTTGTGCTGTTTAAAAAATTCAGGCTCACAAAATATGAGAACAAGTGAAGTTTGTGCAGTTTAAAACACTTGAAATTTAAAATTAAACTACTTTTATAGAAATGCATTAATAAAATTCAAGCTCATTATAAATGCATTAAATAAATTTTATAGAAGGAAAATGAATAGAAATGCAACAATAACAACGATATTATAAACTATACAAAATGTTTGTCCAAATATTAATTAGTTCAAATAAATATTTTAATTTAATTTTTTAAATCATTATCAATTATTTTGAATATATCTAAAAAATGTGATAGATTACAATAAAATCATATTAAAGATTATTTACTTTTTAGTTTTTTTCTATGTTGGCATAGGTAAAAACCATCTTGCACATGCATGATTTATCTTCTAGCCATTGAATCAATTAAGTCTCGTAATATCACATTTGACCGAATCATTCAACTTATTATTTCTCAACGGTCGATAAAATTTTTGTGTATGATGCACAACTTGTCTCACTTGTTGTAACATTAACATTTATCTACTTCTAATATATCATTTAATAACTATTATCTACTATAATCATCTTTGATTTTAATTCAAAGAGTAATGTTTATAAAGTTAAAGTACAATTTAATCTTAATTTAATAATATCAAATATTAATATATCAAATGTTCATGCGCAAAAGCGCGGGCCAATATCTAGTATACCACTACAAAAAAAATAATCTACTGTGACACTCAGATTTTGTGATATTTTTATCTGTCACTAAAGTTACCTTTAGCTACAGTTAAAGTGTCACTGTTTCTAAACATATTATATAAAAAAATTAGATACCACAAAAACAAATTTTTACCCCTTGTCTTGTCCAACACTTGAGAATATCTATAGAATGATAAAATGATCCTGGAGCTCAATCTTAGAAGGGGAACAATATATCTCATCATCGCTGCAACTACACCAGAGAAATCTTTTCTTTTTCTTTTGTAACCCTTTTTCTCTCTACTATCTCAACTAACCCTAATCCCCAATAACCTTAAATTCAAATTTTGAACAATCCTAAATTCATCTCTCTCGTTCACTTTACGATTTTGCAGTAGCAAGTAAGTTTTATTTCTCTTTCCAAATCATTTCAGTTTGCGATATCAATTTTATTTTGGTAATCTTGCTTAAGTGTCATTTTTTTCGTGATTTGCTGAATGAGGTTGTGGGTTTTGCGAATTTGGTTCTGTTTTTGCGATTCATTCACACGACACATTATCCTGATTTTTGGAATTAGGGTTCATTTTTACCCCTTTTGTATATATTTTCCTTTAATTGTGGTTAATTAGTTTTTAAGGCATTTGATAAGAAACGGACTCGAAGTTTGGGTGGAGCCAAGTTCGGATTGATGAGGTATTACATCACTGGGCAAACTAGTGAGGCTGTATTCAGAAGTGCATCTTATTGAGTCGATTGAAGCACAATAACATGTAAGGTTTCTACAATTCCTGGATTGATGACAAACACAAGAATGTTAACAAGATAGTTATTCACTCAGGGGAGGCCTCAAACAGTGTGTTCATTATCCTTTTGTATATGTGTTTAATTTGTTTTTCTGTATTTATTGTGATATTAGTCCTTTTGTTAGTTGGTTTGATGCATGATTTAGGTACTGTAGAACACAAGAAGGTCGACATGAGAGTATTTGTTAATATCGGACTCAGGTGTGATTTATTTGAAAGTATTTGTTAAATATCGGACAATATCCTGTATTTTAATTTGATTTTTTAGAGTGATTAAAGCCTTTCAGACTGGACGAAAACTATGATATCTTAGCAGTACAGGGTAGTCATCTGGTTCAGTAAACTAGTTTTTCTATTTACCTTTTAAGACTGGAAGTTTAAATTAGTGGAATATTATTACACTGCACCTTTTGAGAGTTAGAATTACTTTTCCACTTCCTATATTAAATCTACTTTTGAAAAGTGAACATGAAATAAGCTTTTTTAATTGTGAATTCTTAACTAAGCTAATGAATACAATCAAGTATTATTTGCAAATAAAAGTAACGGTAACAGCCAAACACATACCTACTTCTTAATGTCTTTATTTTGCTTCAAATTATTTTAAATACACCCATTTCTTTGAACAGCATAAGTGTTTTTCATTGTCCCGCAACATGTGATTGGTGACTTGAAGAGGAGAATCCGGAAGGTAAAATCTTTATTCATTTCTCTGATTATCAATGTTTTAGACTGGATTGCATGACCCATTAACTTTGGTTTCTGTTTTCAGATCCTGTGTTGCCATAATGTACCATCATAAAAGGTCAATAGTGTAATAGGTATGCTCAGCTATATTCAGTAATGGAAGAACTAATACTTCAATTCATGTTGAATAAGTAGTTGCATCCTCTAGTAGCAATTTTGTACATCTTGATTTTTGAGAATTGAAAAGCAAAAAACGTGTTAATAGTAATGAACAATCTTCATGAGCATGAACATTCTTTAACATTGATTTCGATCTAGCTTTGATGGTCACAAAGTGAAAAAATCACCTAAGCATATTGATAGAGTATGATGGCTTTTTTCTTGAACTTTTCCTTATATATTTACATAGATATGATTTTGATCTTAAGATTAGGACCATAGGTATCACACCTTATCTTAAAAAGTGCTTATTATTGTTTTGTCTTAATTAGGGATGGATTCTTCTTTGTTGATTTTTAATTCCTCTTACAAGATATTAATTTTTTGCCATTCAATCATCTAAGGCCAGTTCAATCATTCCCATTATCAATGCTTTGTTTCTAATAATTCCTCTTAAACTCTGAATGCAACATTTCTTGAACAAATAGTAGCATTTTTTTTGGCATTGATTTTTGCCCTTTTTTCTTTGACTCTCTTTTGTCTTTTTGCTAATCTATGACTGAACTAGAAAGATATTCTCTTATATTTGTTACACTGCTAGAAGACTCTAGGTCTTCATTTTTGTGTGATTTGGAAGACTATGCTTTCAAAATGTAGTATTAAATAATATTGCAATACCATAGAATCATACACACGAGAGTAGATAAACAATAGTCTATTCAGGAATTGCTTTTTGCAAAACATTTGGTTCATTTGTATACATATCAAGCACCTAATGAACATAAAGCAGCATGTGGAAGGCTGTTCTGATCCAACAAAAATTATATATGAATCTAATACAATAATATATACTTTTTAAATTCTTACTAAATGTTTTTTGTTTTCGTTACATCAATGGATGTCATGATGGTGGGTTATGACTTTGGGATTTTCATATCCAAACAATAAGGCTATGGTTTTGTAATTTGTGGAGATGAATAAGTTAATAAAGGTAACAATTTTTCCCCAATCTATTGTAGATATAGCTATATGAAATGTATATCTTTAATTATTAATATTTGACGAGTGATACATATATGTAATGGGATTTGCATGGAAAATAGAGGTCATGTATCACCCTCTCTCTACATTTGAATTTTATTTTTTATTTTATTTTGAGGCATTCCTAGAATCTGTTGTAGTGAAATGCTTGATTGATAAGTTATTGTGACATCAAATTCATGCAGTTTTTGTTTTTCAACTTCGGGTTGATGGCAAACTTACCCTGCAGTGAGGTCGATCAATCGTAAATTAATTATGCCTAGCTTTTCATCGCTAATTTCTTTTTCAGTAATATACGCCACATTGAAAATGAAAGCTTCGGCATTGAATTATTGGGTTATTGATGAAGCAGCTGCTATTTCCAGTACTACGGTGAAGTATTTGCTTGGCCAATATTTGTCTTCGCTTGTCTCTACTGCTAATGGGTAATGGATAGTGTTTGCCTTTGGCGAAACCTTCTATATATCAATTTTTAGTGATAAATTATCAATTCTTTTGATTACCCCTTTCGTTCCTCTTAGGTCAAGTTTAATGTGTCAATTTGTTCATTTTGCTCTTGCAAAGTTATGAAGGAACTGGACGCTCGTTATCACTAAAACTTGTGCAGCAACTACAAGACCAAAGCCGTATATCTGCTAAGAGCACAGAGGGCACCGGTACAATGCTTTTGACTTCTAAAATTCAATTTAAATAATTTCAGTACCATGTCATGCACTTTTCAGAATTGAAATACAGTTTGAGGGAATTATTAATTTCTCTGCTTTTCAATGATCCATGGTTTGATTGTAATAAAATACACCATCTAGATTTTAATGACTGATCATCGATGCAATGAGACTAGTAAGGGATAAAAGAGTATTTTATAGAGGATCTAGTTATGGTTTGCTTCAAAATACTACCTACTATCTAACTTCAATGCTTTTCAACTGCTCTAGTTATGGTTTTCATTATAATTGATATTTTACTTGTTCTTTTCTTGAATGGCGAAGCTTCTGATACTTGCAATATAAATTCCTAGATAGTTGATAGAAGTTGAGTGCTAACTAACCTGTTGCAGTAAGTTTATGTTTTTTGCTGTTCGTATTTTTCTTCAAAACATTTGACTTTTTTTTTA
>PGTU02015844.1:0-24307 GCA_002896215.2 Cicer echinospermum | reverse complement strand
ATAAACACATCATTGGTACAAAATGGGTGTTCAAAAATAAACTAGATGAGAATGGCATAGTTGTTCGCAACAAAGCTAGATTGGTTGCTCAAGGATACAATCAAGAGGAAGGGATAGACTTTGACGAAACATTTGCTCCGGTAGCAAGACTAGAAGCCATACGTCTACTATTAGCATATGCTTGCTCCATGAATTTTGAGTTATATCAAATGGACGTGAAAAGTGCATTTCTCAATGGGTACATAAATGAAGAAGTTTATGTCAAGCAGCCCCCTGGATTTGAAGATTCCAAAAATCCCTCACACGTTTACAAATTGAAAAAGGCTCTTTATGGTCTAAAACAAGCTCCAAGAGCTTGGTATGACAGATTAAGCACCTTTTTATGTGAACGAGGATTTGACAAAGGAGAAGTTGATAAAACGTTATTTGTCAAAAGAGAAAATGGTCACACCTTATTGGTTCAAATTTATGTTGATGATATAATATTTGGATCAACCAACAAGGACATATGTGAAGAATTCTCTTCAATAATGCAAGGAGAATTCGAAATGTCCATGATGGGAAAATTAAACTATTTTCTTGGACTTCATATCAAGCAACTTGAGCACGGCATCTTCATCAATCAAGCCAAATATTGTAAAGAATTACTAAAGAAATTTGAAATGGAAAATTGCCAAGAAAGTACAACTCCAATGGGCTCTGGAACATATGTTGATAAAGATGCATCAGGAATTTCCATCGACATATCCAAATATCGAGGTATGATTGGATCATTATTATATCTAACGGCCAGCCGACCAGATATCATGTTTAGTGTTTGTTTGTGTGCAAGATTTCAGGCAGATCCGAAAGAATCACATCTAGTAGCTGTTAAAAGAATTATGAAGTATCTGAAAGGAACAACAAATGTAGGCCTATGGTATCCTAAGGGTAGCATATGTAGCCTAGTAGGATACTCTGATTCGGATTATGCGGGATGCAAAACAGACCGTAAAAGCACCAGTGGCACATGTCATGTCTTAGGAAATGCCCTAGTTTCATGGTCTTGTAAAAAGCAAGCTTGTGTTGCACTTAGTACTGCTGAAGCTGAATATATTGCAGCAGGAAGCTGTTGTGCCCAGATTCTCTGGCTCAAACAGCAATTACATGACTATGGAGTTGATCTCGGATGCATTCCCTTAAGATGTGATAACACAAGCGCCATAAACATCTCCAAGAATCCAATCATGCACTCCAGAACTAAACACATCGATATCCGACATCATTTTCTACGGGATCATGTACTTAAAGGTAATGTTGAGGTAACATTTGTTGATACACACAATCAATTGGCCGATATTTTTACAAAACCGTTACCTAACGACTCATTTTATAAAATCCGAAGAGAACTTGGTATTTTGAGTGAATTTGATCTTTAACCATTGCATGATATACATAGTTTGCCATATCTCTTATGTCTTATTGATTATTTCCTTTTGATATATGAATTTGTGTATTACATGATGCAATTTTCATAAAAAACTAAGTTTTTTAGCAAAACTGTACTTACGTAGTCGAATACAACTGATTGTATTCGAATACAAACTTTCCCAGAATTCCTGTATTCGAATACAAAGGATGTGTAGTCGAATACACGTTCCCAGAAAAATGTGTATTCGAATACAAGAAGGTGTAGTCGAATACACCTTCGCGTTTTTGCCCAAATATAAAAGCTGCTACACATAAGTTAGGGTTATTTCAGTTGGTATTCGAATACAGCCTCAGTTCCTTCTCTCATCTCTCTCAAACTCATCCATCCTCCTTCCACTCACTTACCCATTCACTCAACCTAACAAAATCCATTACTCTTTACTTCCTTCTTGTCATCCCTCTTCAAAACTCTCACAACTCTCACATTTTCTCTAAAACCCACTTTCACCAAAAATACCCTTTCTCACCATGGATGCTCGCAAACGAGGACCACGCACCAAACATGCCGCAGTAGGTCCCTCACGAAAACGAACCAAGACTCCCAACATCACGGATCTATCCCGGCTTCTACACACACCGGAGGAAATTGATCGTTTTCGCACCTTCTACTCGGACAAGCGCCTTATTATCCCCAAATACGGTACTTTGAACTCTTTTTCTGATTTTAAATTTCCTGCGTTGCTTAAAGCACAACATGTTGAAGAGTTTATAGGCTACAATGGTCCAGTTTATCCAGATTTGGTTAGGGTTTTTTATTGTAATCTCATAAAAGAGGGAAAACTGCTAGTCTCGCGCGTTAAGGGTAAAGTTATTCGTTTAAATACCAAAACCATTGGAGAAATTCTGAATATTCCTTTTAATGGTGAACAATTTTGTCCAAACAATTTATGTGAATGGGGTGATATTTCTAAATATGATGCGTATGTCTCTCTCTGTCGGTTTGATCGCCGCACCATGGAACAAAAGAGAGCTCAAGCAGGTTCCAAATATGCCCAGCAACGATATGGTGTGGGAAATCTTACTGTTGATTATCGGCTTCTACACTATTTCCTTAGCTACATTTTGGTTCCGAAGGCTGGAAATTACTCCCAAATTTCGGAGTTTGAACTGCAAATTATGAATTTCATGTTTGAAGGTCGTCAACTTAATTGGGCATTTTTTGTGAAATCTATCATGCTTGGATCTCGCGAAGCAATTGGCTTACCATATGCAAAGGAAGTTTCACGAATTTTGGAACACTTTGGTGTGGACTTTGCTGATGAGGTTATGTTTACTCCCACCAAAGAAAATCTGTTGGACTTAAGTGTCTTGCCTAGCATGAGGATCATATGGAATGATGAGCTTGAAGCCTTTGTGCATAAAGGTGATCATGGTCCACCTTCTGAAGATGCACCGGCGGACACTGCTGGACCGTCAAACACTGCTGCTCAAGGAGATGAAGATGGCGAGGAAACTGCATCTGATGATGATTATATCTCCAATCAAATGATCATGACTCGCCTTGATTCTTTCCAAACTTTCTTCCAAACTCAATTCGACAAGTTGACCACCTCTATCGACACTCGCTTCACCACCATTGAAACTACTATTGCTCGCAATCATGACGCACTATCTCAAGACATTAGTCAATTATCCGACAAACTTGATCATTTCCACATTCCGACAGAATTTGATTAAGTCTTTACATTTTGTACTAAGTTCACTTTTTGTATTCTGTGTTCTTGTAATATTTGCTTTAAGAACTCCTTTGTCGTTTTAATTCTGGTATGTTTTGTATTACTCGTTTCAGGACTTATTATGTATTCACTTTTATGATCTTCTAACTTAATTTCCATTACTGCTATTCTTGTTTCCTTCTATGTCTTTTGTGTATGACTTTACTCGCACCGTGTATGTCTCTATTTTTCTTCTTCTTTTTGATCATGTCAAAAGGGGGAGAAAATTTGGTGTTGTTGTTGCATTTCAAACCTTGTAGGCACTCAAAAACAATTTTCAAACCATCACATACAACGGGGGAGTATGCACATATTACGGGGGAGCAAAAGATTTCAACATCACACTCTCTTCACAACAACGTTTTGTCATAATCAAAAAGGGGGAGAATGTAAACTACATGTTTTTGATGACGACAAGACCACCAACTATGGACAATGCAGCAAGATCAAAAAGAAGATCAAACCATCTTGAATGAGCTTCCAAATCCAAATAATAAATGAGTAAATATAAAGGTATATGATACACATCAATAGTTCAAATACTTGAGAACAATTCATATTTACATATGCATTTAACATGTTTTCAAAAATCAAAAACAACATTAACAAATCATTTAAAATCATATTTTTGACAATTTGCATAAGTGTATTCGAATACACCATGTTGTATTCGAATACAACTTAAGTCAGAAGCAAAACTTTAAAAGGTGTATTCGACTACACGCATCTGTAGTCGACTACAAGCTAAGTCAGTGGCCAAGTGTATTCGACTACACCCATCTGTAGTCGACTACATGCTAAGTCAGTAGCCAAATGTATTCGACTACACTCATATGTAGTCGAATACAAGTTAAGTCAGAGGCTAAAATACATTGATCTGTATTCGACTACACTGATGTGTATTCGAATACAAGGTGTAAAATTCGAATTTTTTAAACGTTACAAAGATGTGTATTCGAATACACATATACTGTATTCGAATACACCTGGAAACATTACAATTTTTCAGATCTGGAATGCCTCTAGAACATTGTAATTTTTCATCAAACCTCTTGGATCAATGGCCACGAATCTGAAAGGATGTTTTATGGAGTATAAATACCCCATAACTTCAGATCAAAAATTAACGATCCTAAAATTAATTCATTTGAACAACTTTGAACAAAATTCTGATTTTTCTAAGTACTTGCATTAGATTTTCATATCATTCTAAAAAGTTCTCAAGTACTTGAATTACTATTGAGTTGTTTATCAATATACCACATCTTAGATTTATTCAAACCTTATTGTATCATTTGTACAAGTAAGATAGTGGTGTGCTATCTTAGAAAGAATTGTTAGAAGTTTTGTAGCAAGAATCCCAGGGTGGGAATTGTACATTTTCTGACAAGTAGTTGATTAATCTCTTGTGGTGTGCAAGAGGACTGGACGTACCCTTGGTTATAAGGGGAACCAGGATAAATCTTATCGTGTTCATTTACTTACTGCACTTGTTATTAAGCCTTGTTCTTAAACTCAGAAAATCTGATTACCATATCACTAAAACAAGAAAATTTACTAACACCTAATTCACCCCCCCCTCTTAGGCGCACTTATATACTTACACATCCAATTACACAAATGAACTTATTGGATGCACAAGATTGGTTAAAAACCCTAATTAGAGAAGAATAAGGCTAGGGAGGACCAAAATGACATAAATGTTCATCCAATGACACAAACACACCTATTGGATGCACAAGATTGGTTAAAAACCCTAATTGAACAAGAATAAACCCAGGGAGGAAGAAAATAACCTAAATGTTAATCCAATGACACAAACAAACCTATTAGATGCACAACATTAGTTAAAACCCTAATTGGACAAGAATAAGCCTAGGGAGGACGAAAATGACCTAAATGTTCATCCAATGACACAAATGAACTTATGGGATGCACAAGATTGGTTAAAACCCTAATTGGACAAGAATAAGCCTAGGGAGGACGAAAATGACCTAAATGTTAATCCAATTACACAAATGAACTTATTGGATGCACAAGATTATTTAAAAACCCTAATTGCACAAGAATAAGCCTAGGGACGACGAAAGTGACCTAAATGTCCCAATGACACAAATGAACTTATTGCCTGCACAAGATTGTTAAAAACTCTTATTGGAAAAAATAAGCCTAGGGAGGACCAAAATGACCTAAATGTTCATCCATGACAACAAACACACCTATTGGATGCACAAGATTGAGTTAAAAAAACCCTAAGTTTGGACTAGAATAACCTAAGAGACAAAACGACTTAAATGTTAATCCAATGACACAAATGAAACTTATTGCATGCACAAGATTGGTTAAAAACCTGTAATTGGAGCAAGAATAAGTCTAGGTTACGAAGAAAAATGACCCTAAATGTTAATCCATGACACAAATGAACTTATTGGATGCACTAGAATGGTTTAAACCGCCTATTGGACGAAATAAGCCTAGGGGAGGACGGAAAATGACCTAAAATGTTCATCCCATGACCAAATAGAAACTTATTGGATTGCACAAGATTGGTTAACACCCTAAATTGGAACAGAATAATCCCGTAGGGAGGAACGAAATGACCTAAAATGTTAATCCAAATGACAACAAATGAACATATTGGGAATTGCCACCAAGATTGGTTAAAAAACCCTAAATTGGGAGCAAGAAAATAACCTAGGAGGAGGAAAATACCTAAATATTCATCCAATGACACAATTGGAACTTTATTGCATGCAACAAGATTTGGTATTTAAAAACCCTAATTGGACAAGAATAAAGCCTAGGGAGGACGAAAATGACCTAAATGTTATCCAATGACACAAACACACCTATTCGATGCCTCCAAAGAATTGGTTTAAAAACCCATAATTGACTAGAATATACCTAGGTAGGACGAATATGACCCAAAATGTTTAATCCAGACAACAAATGAACTTATTGCATGCACAACGATTTGTTAAAAAACCTAATTGGACAAGATAAGTCTAGGGAGGATGAAATTACCTAAATGTTAATCCAATGACACAAACCACCTAAGAATGCAAAGATTGGGTTAAAAACTCCTTATTGGACAAGAATAAACCTAGGGGAGAAAATGACCTAAATGGTTAATCCAATGACCAAAAATGAAATATTGATGCACAAGATTGGTTAAAACCTAAATTGAAACAAGAAATAAGCCTAGGGAGGACGAAAATGACCTAAATGATTCATCCTATGACACAAAATGAACTTTATTGGATGCACAAGATTGGTTTAAAAACCCTAATTGATAAAGAATTAACCCTAGGGAGGACTGGACAAAATGACCTCAATGAATTCATACCATGACCACAAATGAACTTATTGGATGCACAAGTATGGTTAAACCCAATTGGACAAGAATAACCTAGGAAGGACGATAAATGCCTAAAATGTTAAATCCAATGAACAAATACAATTATTGGAGCACAAGATTGGTTAAAAAGCCTAATTGGACAAGAATAGAACCTTAGGGAGGAGGAAATGACCTAAATGATTCATCCAATACACAATTACTATTGATGCACAAGCATTGGTTAAAAACCCTAATTAAGCACAGTAGTGAAAACTAATATGCACTAGATATATAGGGATACGAAAATGACCTGAAATGTTTATCCAATGACACAAACACACTAATTGATGCCACAAGATGTTGTTAAAAAACCCTAATGTGCAGAAAGCTTAGAATGAAATACCTAAGGTTAGGTCACCGAATGAACAAAATAACCAATGACACAAGAACTATTGCACGCACAAGATTGGTTAAAAACCTTAATTGGTACAAGAATAAAGTCTAGGGAGGATGGAAAATGACCAAATGTTCATCCAATGACAACGAAACACACCTATATGAATGCACAAGATTGTTAAAAAGCCCTTATGCAGAATAACTAGGGAGGACGAAAAATGAACCTAAATGTTAATCCTAATGACCAAATGAAACATATTGGATCACAAGGTTGGTTTAAAAAACCCTAAATGACAAAGAATAAGCCAAGGGAGGACGACAAATGACCTTAATGTTCATCCAATGACAACAGTAATGAACTATTGGATGCACATAGATTGGTTAAAAACCAATTGAAAGGATAAGACCTAGGAGACGAGTAAAGTGACTGACATGTCATCCTATGACCCAAACACACTTATTGGATGCACAAGTTGGTTAAAAAACCAAATTGGCACAGAATACAAATCCTGGGGAGGACGAAACTACCTAATGTTAATCAATGACACAAAACAACATATTGGTATGCCAGATTGGTTTAAAACCCTAGTTGGACACAGAATAAACTAGGGAGGAGCGAAAATGACCTAAATAGTCATCCAATGACACAATTGAACTTAGTTGAATGCACAATGATAGGTGTCAAAAATCCCTAATTGGACAAGAATAAGCCTAGGGAGGAACCGAAATGACCTAAATGTTCATCAATGAAACACAACACACCTATATTGTGTCACAAGATGGTTAAAAACCCTATGGACTAGAATAATACTATAGTAGGACGAATAATGACCATAATGTTAACCAATGACTACAAAGAACTCTATTGCCTGCAAAGATTGGTTTAAAAGCCTAATGTTGGACCAAGAATAGTACCTATAGGAGGATAAAAATTGACCTGAAATGTTGTAATCCAATGACACAAACACACATGTTGCACAAGATTGGGTTAAAACCCTAATTGAGACATAGAAAAGCCTAGGATGGACGAAAATGACTCTAAATCGTTACATCCAATGACACAAATGAACTTATTGCAGATGCACAAGAATTGGTTATCAAAACCCTAATATGAGACAAGAATAAACCTAGGGAGGACGAATAATTGAGCGAAGATGTTCATCCATGACACATAATGAAGCTTATTGGAATGGCACAGAGGTTAAAAACCCGAATTGGACATAGAATAAGTCCTAGGATAGGCGAAAGACTCTAATGTTAACCATTATTGACACAAATGAACACCTATTGGGCACAGATTGGTTAACTAAATGACTCAAATGATCAGATAATAAGTGAGATGATAAATGACCTAAATATGTCATCCATATGACACAATACACACTTGGATGCACAAATGTTAAAACCCAATTGGACTACGAATATACATAGGGAAGGTACGAAAATGTACCTGAAATGTTTCGTCCAATTGACACAACTACAACCTCTTTTTGGATCCAGATCTGGTTTAAAAACCTAATTGGATCAAGAAATACTAGGTAGGACGAAATTAGACCTAAATGTTATCCAATTGACTAACAAAACTATATTGCGATGCACTAAGAATTGGTTAAATAGCCTCAATTGTGATCAAGAATAATGACTATGGAGGTACTGAAAATGACCTAAATGGTTTCATCCGATTGACAACAACTATAGAAATTGGCAATAGATTGGTTAAAAAAAACCCTAATTGGACCAGTAATATAACCTAGGTAGTGACGAATATGACCAAAATGTTATCCCAATACACAATATGAACTTATTGCGATGCACAAATTGGTTAAAAACCTCTAAATTGGACAAGATATAATCCTAGGGAGGGATCGAAAATTACCTAAAGTTTTATCCTAATGACACTACAACTATGAACATATGTCACATAGATTGGTTAATAAACGCCTTATGTGGACAAGAATAATGCTAGGTGAGGACAAAAATGCCTAAATGTTCATTCTAATTACAAACAATTAACACTATGGAATGCACAAAGATTGGTTAAACCCTAATGTGACAAGTAACCTAGAGGAGAGAACGAAATGCCTAAATGTTCTACCATGACACTAAACCTATTGGATGTCACAAGGAATGGGTTAAAATAAAAATCCTAATTTGGATTAAAAAGAATAACTAAGGAGGACAAAATGACTCTAAATGTTCATCCATGAACAAATGAACATATTTGGATCACAAGTTGTTAAAAACCCATGAGTACAAGAATATCCATTAGGAGACGAAATATGACCTAAATGTTACATCCAATGACACAAAATGACTTTGCGGATCACAAGATGTTAAAAAACTCCTAATTGGACAAGAATAAAATTAGGAGGAGGACGAACAAGTACCTAAATATTGATCCAATGACACAATGAACTATTGCTATGCACAAGTATTGGTAAAAACGCCTAATTGGACAGAATAAAGTCCGTAGGGAGGACGCAAAAGACTTGTCTAAATGTTTCATCCCATGACATCAAAAACCCTATATTCGGATGCATCTAAAGTTGGTTAAAAACCCTAATGGGACTGCAAAGTTGTGATAAACCCTATGGAAGAATAAGTGTAGGAAAGACAATGTAATAATGACAAATGTTATCAACCATGGCAACAAGATGTTAAAACCTTTGGATTGGCACAAGAATAGTGACTAGGATGGATGAAAATAAACCTACGAATCGAATTATTAAACGTCACCAATGACACAAAACACCTAATGAATGCACAAGATTGTTAAAAACCCTAATTGAACAAGAATAAGCTTAGGGAGGGAACGAAAAATGACCGAAATGTTCATCCAAGAACACAAATGAAACTTATTGGATGCACAAAGATTGGTTAAAAAACCCATGATGGACAAGAAATAAGTCCTAGGGTAGGACAAAATGACCTACAATGTCATACCAATGAACACAAAGAACCCTATTGGAGTCAACAAGATTGGGTTAAAAACCCCTAATTGACAAGAAAATCCAGGTGTAGGAGCGAAAATGAACCTAAATGTTCAACCAATGACACACATGAACATACTGTTGGATGCACAGATGGTTAAAACCTAATTGGACAAGAAATAAACCAAACAGGAAGGGTACCAAATGACGCTAAATATTCACCAAAGGACACAATGGAACACTATTGATGCACAAGTTAGGTTAAAAACCCAGTTGGACAAGGAATAAGCTGTAGGAGGATCGAAATATGACCCTAAAATGTTCACCGAATGACACAAACACACCATATTCGATGCAAAGATAGGTTTGAAAACCCTAATTGGACTAGAATAATACTAGGTGAGGACGAAATGACCGAAATGTCTATCCATGACACAAATAACTATTGGATGCACAAGATTTGTTAAAAACCCTTAAGTTGGACATGAGAATAAGTCTAGGGAAGGATGAAAATTACCTAATGTTTCATCCTAAATGACTACAACACACCTATGATGCACCAGATTGGTTAAAAACCCTAATTGGTGCACAAATGTTCAATACCTAATGCACAATGCCTAGGGAGGACGAAAATGAACCCGTAAATTTCATCAATGAAACAAACGTAACTATTGATGCACAAGATTGGTTGAAAACCCTAAGTTGGACTAGAGAATAACCTAGGTAGGGGAGAATAGATGACCAAATGTTAATCCAAATGACCAAATCACACTATTGCATGCACAAGATTGGTTAAAATCCTCTAATTGGACTGAATAAGATATAGGGAGGATGAAAAAACCTAAATGTTTATCCAATGACACAATGACACCCTTATGAATGCACAAGATTGGTTTAAACGCTAATTGGACCAAGAATAAGCCTAGCGAGGACGAAAATGCCGAAATGTTTCATCCAATGGACACAATGACACTATTGATGCCATAAGATGGTTTAAACCCTAATAGAACGAAGAATACCTAGGGAAGGACGAAAAATGACTAAATGTCTAATCCCATGACACAAAATGAACTTATTGGATGCAACAAGCATGGTTCACCCTAATTTGGACAGAATATAGCCTAAGGGAGAGACTGAAAATGGACCTAAATGTTCATACCAAATGACACAAATGAAACATGATGCACAAGATTGGTTAAAAACCAAGTTGACAGAAATAACGACCTATGTAGGACGAAAATGACCTAAATGTTCAATCCAATGAACTACTTGCAGTGCAACAAAATTGTTGAAAAACCAATTGGACTAGAATCACTAGGGAGGACGAAAATGACTAAAATGTTCATCCAATGAACAAGAATAACCATATTCGGATGCCCACAAGATTGGTTAAAAACCCAATTGAGACTAAGAATATAACTTAGGGAAGGACAATAACGACCTAAAATTGAACATCCAATGACACAACAACTGTATGTGATGCAAAAGATTGGTAAAAAACCAATTGGACAAGAATAAGTCTAGTGGAGATGAAAATGACCTAATGTTATCCAATGACAACAACACACCTACTTAGAGATGCACAAGATGGTTAAAAACCCTAATTGGACATAGAATAAGACTGGGTTAGACGAAAAAGGACCTAAATGTTATCTCCAATGACACAATAACTCTATTGATGCACAAGATTGGTTAAACCTAGTTGACAATAATGTCTAGGGAGAGATCGAAAGAATAACCAAATGTCATCCAATGACACAAACACACCTATTGAAGCACAAAGATTGGTTAAAAACCCTAAGTTGACATAGAATAACGTCGGAGGAACGAAAATGACCTAAATGTAAATCCAAAATGAACAAAGAACACTATTGGATTGACAAGATTGGTTAAACCCTAATTGGAACAAGAATAACCTAGGGAGGGACGAAATGATCTAAATGTTCATCCAATGACACAAATGAACTTATTGGATACGCACAAGATTGGTTAAAACGCCTAATTCGGACAAAGAAATAAGCCTAGGGAGGAACAAAATGACCTAAATTTCATCCCAGTGAGCCAAATGAACTTATTGGAGCACAAGATTGTTAAAAACCCTATAGTTGACAGAAAATAAGTCCTAGGTAGGACGAAAATTACACAATGTTCATCACATGACAACAAATAACACTATTGGGATCACAAATTGTGTTAAAAATCCCTAATGGACATGAATAACCAGAGTGACTAATATTCATTATGACTTCATTGTGAACATTTAGTTGATGCCAGATTGTTAAAATCCTCCTAATGAAATTAAGCCTAGAGGTCAAATGGACGTATTCATCCATGACACCACACTATTGCATCCAAAGCATTTGGTCTTGAAAAACTTAACATTGGACTCATTTCGATCCAGTTTATCTAGTCAAAGGTGTTTTACGAACCATCTGACCATAAAGTGTTGTTATCCATATGACATTTCGTCAATGCCTCTATTATTGCATGCACCAAACCTGGTTCTTTAACCAATCTGTGACAATAAATCAGGTGGTGTATAGATGAATGTTAGCATTCGCTAAGATTATCTTATGCCAATAGGTTTTAACACCAACTTGGCACCTATAGTGAAAGGTGCATTGGTATAAAACCATCGTCATTTGTGCTAACTATTAACTGGGAGACAAATTCTAATCCAATTGGTTAATCCAATGCACAAATAACTCTTGCATGCACAATAGTGTTGTGTATTGGTTAAACATTAGCTTCTCTAGTATATGATTCTGTAAACCTAGGGGACATACTTGTAATCAGACACAAATCTTTTGAATGCACCAAAGTTGTTGGTATTAAATTAGTCTAATTGGATTCAGTCCTCCTAGGCTGATCTTGTAATGGTTGATCCAATGTCACAAATGAAGTCATGTGTCATTGGATGAACAAATGGTTAAACCTATGGACAATTTTGAATAACCTCAGGAAGTAAATATATATCATCCAATGCCAATTACGTTATTGCCATCTGTGCACATCTAGAATTGTTAACCTTGTGGCAGTAGTGGGATGACATAGGTCATTTGTCTACCTAGATTGTTCATCCATAGTAACCACACCTATGTGATCCAAGATTGGTTTTGGTAACCCTATTGGATGAATATCATAGGTCATTCGTACGATATATTCTGAACATGTTTTAATCAATCGAGCATCAATAGTTAGAATTGTGTCATGCGATGCAACAAGTTTGCGTCTAATCAAACCTTAGCATTTTGAATAAGTCTAGGGGGGATGAATTGACCTTAATGCTTGTCATCCAATACACACACCTTAGATGTCACATTGGTATGAAACCATTTGAAAAGAATATCGTCTGGCCGATAGAATGACCTCCAACTTGCTTTCAACCAATTTGCATCCAACTAGTGTTTTAATTGATAATTTGCAATTGACCCCTAAATTCTGTGTACTAAAGGAGTAACCTAAATAGAAAAGATGATTCACTAGTGTAAAACCTAGGAGGACGAAAACAAGGAGCCATGACGAAATGTTCATCCCAGACACAATGACACTCCTATTGGAGCACAAGATGGTTAAAAAACCCTATTGGACAAGAAATAAGTCCTGGAGACGAAAAGTGACCTAAACATTATCCAATGCACAAACATAACACTATTGGATGCACCAAGATTGGTTAAAACCCAATGTGGACAAGAATAAACTCAGGGAGGAAAAAGTACCGAAATAGTTCACCAATGAACACAATGAACAACTTGCATGCACAAGATTGGTTGAAAACCACTAAATTGGACAAGAAATAAGCCTAGGGAGGACGAAAATGACTAAATGTTCATCCAATGACACAACACACCTATTGGATGCCAAAGATTGGTTACAAAACCCTAATTGGACTAGAATACCTAGGAAGGGAGGACGAAAATGACCAAAATGTTAATCCAATGACACAAATGAACTTATTGATGCACAAGATTGGTTAAAAACCTAATTGGACAAGAAATAAGTCTAGGGAGGTGAAAATGACCTAAATTGTTCATCCAATGACACAAACACACCTATTGATGCACAAGATTGGTTAAAAACCTAATGCCAGATAAGGCTAGGGGACAAAATGACTAATGTTAATTCCAATGAACAAATGAAACTTATTAGCCATGCACAGTGGTTAAAACCTATAATTGAACAAAGAATAAGTCCTAGGGAGGATGAAAATACCATAAAAAATGTTCGTCCAATGACACAATAACTTATTTGCCTGCACAAGATTGGTTAAAAACTGCTAATTGGGACAAGAAATAAGCCTAGGAGGGACCAAATGACCTAAATGTTCATCCAATGACACAAAACCACCTATTGGATGCACAAGAATTGGTTTAAACCCTAATTGGACTAGAATAAACCTAAGGAGGACGAAAACGACTTAAAATGTTATCCAATGACACAAATGAACTTATTGCATGCACAAGATTGGTTAAAAACCTTATTGGACAAAGAATAAGTCTAGGTACGAAAAAAAATGACCTAAATGTTTAATCCAATGACACAAATGAACTTATTGTGATGCACTAGAATGGTTAAAACCCTATTGGACATGATAAGCCTAGGGAGACGAAAATGACCTAAATGTTCATCCATGACCCAAAGAATTATTGGATGCACAAGATTGGTTAAAAACCCTAATTGGCAAGAAATAATCCTAGGGAGGACGAAATTGAACCTAAATGTTAATCCAATGACACAAATGAACATATTGGATGCACAAGATTGGGTTAAAAACCCTAAGTTGGACAAGAATAAACCTAGGGAAGGAGGAAAATGACCTAAATATTCATCCAATGACACAATTGAACTTATGGCATGCACAAGATTGGTTAAAAACCCTAAATTGGACTAAAAAAGCCTAGGGAGGACGAAAATGCCTAAATGTTCATCCAATGACACAAAACACCTATTCGATTCCAAGATTGGTTAAAAACCAATTGGACTAGAATATAGCTAGGTAAGGACGAAATGAACCAAAATGTTATCCAATGACACAAAATGAACTTTTGCATGCACAAGATGGTTAAAAAAACCTTAATTGGACAAGAATAAGTCTAGGGAGGAGAAAATTACCTAAATGTTTTATCCAATGACACAACACATCCTATAGAATGCACAAGATTGGTTAAAAACCTTATTGGAACAGAATAAACCTAGGGAGGTACGAAAATGACCTAAATGTTATCAATGACAAAAATGAACTATTGGATGCACAAGATTGGTTAAAAACCTAATTGAACAAGAATTAAGCATAGGGAGGACGAAAATGACCTAATGTTCATCTATGACACAAATGAACTTATTGGATGCACAAGATTGGTTAAACCCTAATTGAGAAGAATAAGCCTAGGGAGGACGAAAATGACCTAAATGTTCATCCATGACCCCAAATGAACTTATTGGATGCACAAGATAGGTTAAAAACCTAATTGGACAAGAATAATCCTAGGGAAGGACGAAAATTGAACCTAAATGTTATCCAATGACACAAATGAACATATTGGATGCACAAGATTGGTTAAAAACCCAATGGACAAGAATAAACCTAGGAGGAGGATAAAATGACCTAAATATTCATCCAATGACACAATTGAACTTATTGCATGCACAAGATTGGTTAAAACCCTAAATTGGCACAAGAATAAGCCTAGGGAGGACGAAAATGACCTAAATGTTCATCCAATGACACAAACACACCTATTGAATGCCAAGATTGGGTTAAAAACCCTAATTGGACTAGAATATACTAAGGTAGGGGACGAATATGACCAAATGTTAATCAAATGACACAAATGAACTTATTGCATGCACAAGATTGGTTAAAACTTAATTGGACAAGAATAAGTCTAGGGAGGATGAAAATTACTAAATGTTTAATCCAATGACACAAACACACCTATATGATCACAAGATTGGTTAAAAACCCTATATGGTCATAGAATAAACCTAGGGAGATTACGACAAATGACTTAAATGTAATCAATGACAAAATGAACATTATTGGATGCAACAGATGGTTAAAACCCAATTTGAGCAAGAATAAGCCAGGGAGGAGTAAATGACCCTAAATGTTTCATCCTATGACACGAATGAAACTATTGGCATGCACAAGATTGTTTAAAAAACCCTAATTTGACAAGATAAGCCTAGGGTAGGACAAAATGACCTAAATGTTCATACCATGAACCAACAATAACTACCTAGGATGCAACAAGATTGTTAAAAACCTAATTGGACAAGAAAAGTCTAGGGAGAGACGAAATTGGACCTAAGATGTTTCATCCAATGACACAAACACACCTATGAATGCACAAGATTGGTTATAAAACCCTAATCTGAGCCAGAATAAGCCTAGGGAGGACGAAAATGACCTAAAATGTACATCCAAGTGACACAAAGAACTTATTGCATGCACAAGATTGGGTCAAAACCCTAAATGAAAAAGAATAAACTATGGGAGGGGGACGAATTGACCTAAATGCCTCATCCAATGACAACAATGAACCTTATTGGTGCACAAAGATTGGTTAAATACCCTATGGACCAACGAATCAATCTAGGGAGGACAAAATGACCTAAATGTTTATACTCGATGAACAAATACACATATTGATGCACAAGATTGTAAAAGCCCAATTGGACAAGAAATAAACCTAGGGAGGGACAAAAATGACCAATGGTTAATACAATGACACAATTGAACATGATGAGGATCACAAGATTAGTTAAACCCTAAATTGGACATAGAAATAACCTAGGAGGACGAAATGACTAAAGTTATCATGCAAACACAAACAGACCTTATTGATGCCCAAGATTGGTACAAAACCCTAATTGGACCAAGAATATACCTAGGTGAGGACGAAATGCCAAAAATGTTCACCATACCAAAATGAACTTATGGATGCACAAGATTGGTTAAAACCTAGTTGGACAAGAAAGTCTAGGTAGGAAAAGAATGACCAAATGGTATCCAATGACACAAAACACACCTATAGAGATGCACAAGATGTTAAAAACCATAATTGGACAAGCAATAAGGCTAGGGTGACGATCTAAATGTCTAATTCCCAATGACAACATCATGAACTATTTGCAGATGCACAGATGGTTAAAAACCTTAAATTGGACAAGAATAAGTCTAGGGAGGAGAAATTACCGAAATGTTTTTCCAATGACACAAACACACACTAGAATTTGGACAGATGGTTAAAAACCGCTATTGAACAAGAAAAAGTCTAGGGAGGACAAAAGAAATATAATGTTCTCCAAATGACACAAAGAACCTATGTGAGCACAAGATTGGTTGAAAACTCCATTGGACAAGAAAAACCTAGGAGGACGAAATGACCTAAAATGCTTCGATCCATGACACAAATGAAACTTATTGGATCCAAGAGGTTAAAACACCTAATTGGACAAGAATAACCTAGGGAGGACGAAAGTGATCTAAATGTTCACCAATGACACAAAGCAACACCTAGTTGGAATTGCACAAGATATGGTTGCAAAAACCCTAATTGGACAAGAATAAACTAGGGAGGAAGTAAATGACTATATATTCATCAATGACACAATTGAACTTATTGCATGCACAAGATTGGTTAAAAAACCGCTAAATTGGGACAAGAATAGCCTAGGGAGGACGAAGAATACCTAAATGTTCATCATGACACAGAACCACCTATTCGATGCAAGATTTGGTTAAAAACCCTAAATTGGACTAGAAATATAACCCTAGGTAGGACGAATAGACCAAAATGGTTAATCCAAATGACAGCAAATGAACTTATTGCATGCAAAGCATTGGTTAAAACCCTTAATTGGACATGAATAAGCTAAGGGAGGATGAAAATTACCTAAAATGTTATCCAATGAACACAAACACACCTATAGAATGCACAAGATTGGTTAAAAACCCTAATTGGACAAGAATAAGCCTAGGGAGGACCGAAAAATGACCTAATTTCATTCCAAATGACACAAAACAACCTAGTTCGATGCCAAAGATTGGTTAAAAACCCTAATTGGACCTAGAATATACCTAGGTAGGACGAATATGACAAAAATGTTATCCATGACACAATGAACTTATTGCATGCACAAGATTGGTTAAAAACCTTAATTGGACATGTAATAAGTCTAGGAGGATGAAAATTACCTAATGTTTTATCCAATGCCAAACACACCTAATGAGAAATGCACAAGATTGGTTAAAAACCCTAATTGAAACAGAATAAGCCTAGGGAGGACGAAAATGACCTAAATGTTAACCAATGACACAAATGAACTTATTGCATGCACAAGATTGGTTAAAAACCCTAATAGGAACAAGAATAAACCTAGGGAGCGAGAAATGACCTAAAATGCTCATCCATGAACACAATGATACTATTGGATGCACAAGATTGGTTAAAAAACCCTAATTGGACAAGAATAATCCTAGGGAGGACGAAAGTGACCTAAATGTTTAATCCAATGACAACAAATGAACATATTGGGGATGCACAGATTGGGTTAAAAAACCCTAATTGGGAATCAGAAATAAACCTTAGGGAGGAGGAAAATGACCTAAAATATCATCCAATGACAACAATTGAACTTATTGCATGCACAAAGATTAGTTGAAAACCCTAATTGGACAAGATAAAGCCTAGGGAGGGACGAAAATGACCTAAATGTTCATCCAATGACACAAAAACACACCTATTCGATGCCAAGATTGGTTTAAAACCCTAATTGACTAGAATATACCTAGTAAGGACGAATATGACCAAATGTTAATCCCAATGACAACAAATGAGAACTTATTGGCATGCAACAAGATTGGTTTAAAACCTAATTGGACAAGAAAGTCTAATGGGAGGATGAAAATGAACTAAATGTTTATCCAATTGAAGACAGACACACCTATAGATGCACAAGATTGGGTTAAAAAACCCTAATTGCAAAGGCAAGCATAAGGCAGGGTTTTGACGATAAATGGACCTAAATGTTTATCCAATGACACAGAATGAAACTTATTGCATGCAACAAGATTTGGTTAAATAACCTTAATTGGACCAAGAAAAAAGTCTAGGGAGGATGAAAATTCCTAAAGTTTATCCAATGACACAAAACACACCTATAGAATGCACAAGATTGGTTAAAAACCCTTATTGGACAAGAATAAACCTAGGGAGGACGAAATGACCTAAGATGTTAAATCCATGACAAAAATGAACATATTGGATGCACAAAGATTGGTTTAAAAACCCTAAAATTGAAACAAGAAATATAGCCTAGGAGGAAGAAAATGACCTAAATGTCATCCTTGAACACAAATGAACTTATATGGATGCAACAAGATTTGGATTAAAACCTAATTGAAAAAAGAATAAGCCTAGGGACGCGAACGAAATGACTAAATGTTCATTCCATGACCCAAATGAAGCTTATGGATGCACAAGAATAGGTTAAAACCCTAATGGGACAAGAATAATCTGGGATAGGACGAATTGACCCTAAATGTTATCAATGACACAAATGAACATAATTGGATGCACAGATTGGTTTAAAACACCTAATTTGGACAGAAATAAACTAGGAGGAGGAAATGGACCTAAAATATTCATCAATGACACAATTGGAACTTATTGCATGCACAAGATTGGTTAAAACCTATTGGACAAGAAATAAGCTAGGAAGGACGAAAATACCTAAATGTTCAGTCCAATGACACAAACACACCTATTTTGATGCCCCAAGATGGTTAAAAAACCCTAATTGGACTAGAATTATACTAGGTAACGAAATATGACCAAATGTTAATCAATGACACAAAATGAACTTATTGCATGCCAAGATTGGTAGAACCTTAAATTGGGACAAGAATAAGTCTAGGGAGATGAAAATTGATCCTAAATGTTTATTCCAATGACACATAACACACCTAATAGAGCACAAGTTGGTTAAAACCCTTATTGGACAAGAAATAAACCTAGGGAGGTACGTAAAATGACCTAATATGTTAATCCAATGACAAAAATGAACCATTATTGGATGATCAAGATTGGTTAAAAACCCTAATTGACCAAGAATAAGCCTAGGGAGGACGAAGACCTAAATGTTCACCTATGACACAAATGAACTTATTGGATGCTACAAGATTGGTTAAAAACACCTAATTGAAAAAGAATAGCCTAGGGAGGACGAAAATGACCTAAATGTTAATCCCATGACCCAAATGAACTTTTGGATGCAACAAAAGATTGGGTTAAAAACCTTAAATTGGACAAGAGATAAGTCTAAGGAGGATGAAATTACGTAATGTTTATCCAATGACACAAACAACCTATAGAATGCACAAGATTTGGTTTGAAAAACCCTAATTGAACAATGAATAAGCCTAGGGAGGACGGAAAATGAACTAAATTGTTAATCCAATGACACATAAATGAACTTATTGCATGCACAAGATTGGTTTAAAAACCTAATAGACGAAATAAACCTATGGAGGGACGAAAATGACCTAAATGCGCATCCCATGACACAATGAACTTATTGGATGCACAAGATGGTTAAAAACCCTAATGTGGACAGAGAATAAAATCCTAGGAGGACGAAAAGGTGACTAAATGTTAATCCAATGACACAAATGAAACATATTGGATGCAACAAGATTGGTTTAAAAAACCCTAATTTGAATTCCCATCCATAGAATACAACCTAGGGGAGGAAAATGAACCTAAAATATTCATCAATGACACAAATGAACTTATTGCATACACAAGTTAGTTTGAAACCACTAATGGCAAAGAATAAGCCTAAGGGAAGGACGAAAATGACCTTAATATGTTCATCCCTAATGACACAAACACACCTATTCGATGGCCAAGATGGTTAAAAACCCCTAATTGGAACTAGAAATATACCTAAGGTAGGGCGATATGGACCAAAATGTTTATCCAGTGAACAAAAATGACTTATTGCAATGCACAAGAGTTGGTTAAAAAGCCTTAATTGGACAAGAATAAGTCTAGGGAGGATGAAAATGAACCCTAAAATGTTTATCCAATGACACAACACACCTGATAGAAAATGCATCAAGATTGGTTAAAAAACCCTAATTGGCACCAAGCCATAAGGCTAGGGTTGACGAAAATGACCTAAATGGTTATCAATGACACAAATGAATTTTCATGCACAATGTTAACCTTAATTGGACAAGAATGTCTCTAAAGGGAGGATTGGAAAATTCCTTAAATGTTTATCCGAATTGACACAAAACACACCTAATGAGAATTGCACAAGATTGGTTAAAAACCCTAATTGAACAGAATAAGCCTAGGAGGACGAAAATGACTAAATGTTAATCCAATGAACAACAAATGAACTTATTGCCATGCACAAAGATTGGTTAAAACCCTAATAGAACAAAGGAATAACCTAGGAGGACGAAAAATGCGAACGCTAAATCTCCATCCCATGACACAATGAACTTATTGGATCACAAGATTGGTTAAAAACCCTAATTGGACAAGAATAATCCTAAGGGAGGACGAAAGTGACCTAGAATGTTAATTCCAATGACCAACAAATGAATATTGGATGCACAAGATTGGTTAAACCCTAATTGGACCAAGATAACCTAGGGAAGGAGTAAAATGACCTAAATATTCCAATCCAATGACACAATTGAACTTATTGCATGCACAAGATTGGTTTAAACCCTAATTGGACCAAGAATAGCCTAGGAAGGACGAAATGACTAAAATGTCATCCAAGTGACACAAAAATCACCTATTCGATGCCAAAGATTGGTTTAAAACCCTAAATTGGACCCTAGAATACTACCCTTAGGTTAGACGAATTTTGACCCAAAATGTTTATCCAATGACACAATGAAAACTTATTGCATGCACAAGATTTGGTTAAAAACCTTAATTGGACATGAATAAGTCTAGGGAGGATGAAAATTACCTTAAATGTTTATCATCCACCAATGACAACAGAACACACCTATAGAATGCACAGATTGGTTAAAAAAACCCTAATTGGACCAAGAATAACCCTAGGGAGGCGAAAATGACCTAAAATGTTCATCCCAATGACCAAACACTCTATTCGATTGCCAAAAAAGTGGTTAAAAACCCTAAAATTTGGACCTAGAAATAATCCTTAGTAGGAGAATAATGGACCCAAATGTTAATCCAATGACAACACAATGAACTTATTGCATGCACAAGATTGGTTAAAATGACCTTAAATTGGGCATGAATAAGTCTGGGAGGATAGAAAAGTTACCTAAATATTTTATCCCAATGACACAAACACACCTATAGAAATGCACAAAGTTGGTTAAAAACCCTAATTGAACAAGAAAATAAGCTAGGGAGGACGATGACCTAAATGTTTAAATCCAATGACAACAATGAACTTATTGCATGCCAAGATTGGTTAAAACCTATATCGAACAAGAATAAACCTATGAGGACGAAAATGCTAAATGCGCATCCCATGACCAAAATGAACTTATTGGATGCCAATATGGTTAAAACCCTAATGTGACAAGAATAATCCTAGGGACGAAGTGACCTAAATGTTAATCCAATGACAACAAATGAACATAATTGGATGCACAGATTGGTTTAAAACCCTAATTGGACAATGAATAACCTAGGGAAGGAAGGAAATGACCTAAATTTCCATGCCCAATGACACATTGAACTTAATTTGGCATACACAAGATTAGTTGAAAACCCCTAATGGACAAAGAATAAGCCTTAAGGGAGGGAACGAAAATGACCTAAAATGTTCATCCAATGAACACAAACAACAACCTATTCGACTGCCCAAGATTGGTTTAAAAACCCTAATTAGGACTAGAATATACCTAGGTTAGGACGAATAATGACCAAAATGTTTAATCCAATGACGACAATGACTTATTGATGCAAAGATTGGTTTAAGAAACCTTATTGGACCAAGAAATAAGTCTGGAGATGAAAATGACCTAATGGTTTATCCAATGAGACAACACACCTATAGAAAATGCACAAGAGTTGGTTAAAAACACCTAATTGGCACAAGCATAGGCTAGGTTGACGAAAATGAACCTAATGTTAATCCAATGAACACATGAACTTATTGCATGCACAAGAAATTGGGTTTAAAAAACCTTAGATTGGACCAGAATAAGTCTAGGGAGGAAGAAAAAAATTACCTAAATAGGTTTATCCATGACAACAAACACACCTATAGAATGCACAAGATTTGGTTAGCAACCCTATTCATTGGACAAGATAAACCTAAGGGAGGACGAAAATGAACCTAAATGGTTAATCCAATGAACGAAATGAACATATTGGATGTGCATCAAGATGGCTTAAAACCCTAATTGAACAGAATAGCCTAGGGAGGACGAAAATGAACCTAAAATGTTATCCTAATGAAACAATGGAACTTAGATTGGGATGCACAGATTGGTTAAAAACCAAAATTGAAAGAATAGCCTGGGAGGAACGAAATGACCCTAATGTTCATCCCATGACCCAATGAACTTAATTGGATGCACAAAGATTGGTTAAAACCCTAATTGACAAAGAATAGTCCTAGGGAGGACGAAAATTGACCTAAAATGTTTTAATCCAATGACACAAAATTGAACATATTGGGAATGCACAGATTGGTTAAAAACCCGAATGGACAAGAATAAACCTAGGGAGGAGGAAAATGAACCTAAGTTTCATGCCAATGACACAATTGACTTATTGCATGCACAAGAAAATTGGGTTATAAAAACCCTAGTTGGAACATAGAATAAGCCTAGGGAGAGACGAAAAATGACCTAGATGTTCAATCCCAATGACACAAAACACCTATTCGATGCCCAAATTGGTTAAAAACCCTAATTGGACTAGAATTATACCTAGGTAGGTACGATATGACCAAATGTTATTTCCAATGACACAAAATGAACTTAAATTGGCATGCACAAGATTTGGTTAAAACCTTAATTGGACAAGAATAAGTCTAGGAGGATGAAATTACCTAAATGTTTATCCAATGACAAACAAACCAGCACCTATAGAAATGGCAAGATTGGTTTAAAAAACCGCTAATTGAACAAGAAATAAGCCTAGGGAGGACGAAAATGAGCCTAAATGGTTAATCAAATGACAACAAATGTAACTATATTGCATTGCACAAGATTGGTTAAAAACGCCCTAATAGAACAAGAAATAAACCTAAGGGAGGGACGAATGACCTAAAATGCTCATCCCAATGACAACAATGAACTTATTGGATCACAAGATTGTTGGGTTTTAAAAAACCCTAAATTGGACAAGAATAATCCTAGGGAGGACAAAGTTGAACCTAAATGTTTAATTTCCAATGACACAAATGAACAGTATTGGATGCACAAGATTGGTTAAAAA
>PGTU02015842.1:0-15345 GCA_002896215.2 Cicer echinospermum | reverse complement strand
GGTTTTGCTTACAGTGAAGCAAAGTCTATTTCATATAAATAGATAAGTGTTACCATCTCGTACGGACATGAAGATTGGTGGCTTTAAAATTGATATTTTTGTAATTGGCAATCGAACAATCAACTTTTAGAACAAAGTTTTCTCAAGGTTAATACCCTTCTCCAAAGTAAGCCATGAGGTCATGTTTAGCATACAGATTGTAAACCCCGTCCTCAAAGTATTCACCGGAATGTAAACAAAGGGTAAGTTAGCAACTTCTGTTGCTTTCCATCCATTCATGTTTCCCAAAACTTTATGTTATTAAACTATCAACTGATCAATTCTTTTTCACCCCGGGCTTAATTACTACTGAGCCTAGGCAGTAAGTATTTCAAGCCTGTTTAAATGAACAATACATCATCAAAGTTAGTTGTTTTCTAGATTATTATAAATAAATTTATTATAATAATAGATTAATAAAATTGTAGCTTACATCATTAATCTTTTTGTTGGTGGATTGAAACGCCTCCTGGGAGGAGGCAATCTCTTGGTTGCGTACCGGTTATGTGCTCGGCCATAGGCCATGGAATTTTGAATTTTTGGTGTTGGAATAGGACTGACACAAGTATTAATCTTGCAAAATGTTGCTGGCCATGTTGAGCCAAGATAAAAAAGTCAAAGTTTGAATATAAAGGAGGTGGTGGTGGTGGTGGTGGTGTTCCTTTTGCTTTTTTTAGAGATTTGAAGAATAAGATTCATCCAACGGTTGTGGAAATGGTGTTGGTGCCGATGCTTGAACTCGAAGGCGGAGTTCATTTGCTGCCAACACAGAACAATGAAATAGAACACAAAACCACAAGTGATAGGATATTGATTTCATTGTGTTCGAGTACATAATCTTAGTTATGTTGACTACACCTTTTTATAGCTAATTTTATATTTTTTTTTATCTATGAGTTAGTTAATTAATTGATGTTTTTACTGATATATTTATATAACTTTGGTTAAATTAGTAACATTATATATTCTATCCTTTCAAAATAAAAACTTTCTTTTTGTAATGTGTAGAAAGATAATTTTTAGACGAAACTTGTGTATAATGTCAAAAGGCAATTGAATATATAATTATGGACTTTCTCTGTATTGTATCCAAAACGAAGCTACTCTTCTTGTATCGGTAAGTGTTGACTATATTTTATTTTGACTAAACAGATTTCCAAATAAATCAGCATTAAATTCATAAATGAGATTGTCAAATGTTTGAATTTCAAAGTTGATGTTTGTCGAATGTTCAACTTCAAATATATTTAATTAAAACCTGAATTTAAGAGTATGATTCTATCTATATATTTTATATATATATAATTAATGATTTATTTTAATCTTTAAAAACACTATGACATACTGAATACTATGAGAAAAACTATTGCAACTAATGCAAAATAAATTATTAGGGATTCTTATGCTGTAAGGATTAAACTAACTTTCTTTAATTATAGTAAGGGATGTGACTGTCCCTTTCAAAATCAATTTTTGTTGGTCTTACTATTAGGAACTAAGTTGGTCATGATTTATTTTTCTAGTGATAAAAATAGTTTTTAGTTTTCTAAAAAAGTAAATTAATCTCCCAATTTTTCTCAAAAATAAAATCAATGTTCACTTTTTACTTTTATCAATTAAGCTTTTACAATTACTATCACTTAGCTTTTTACATATACTTTTTAACTAAGTTAGAAAATAATCTTTATTAATATTTGTAGTAGTAATTAAATTTTTTTCGGTCAATAAAAAAATTAAAAAGAATACAATATATATGATTTTGTAAGACTTGTCATCAATTAAATTTCCTTAAAAGAGTCCAAAAAATAAAATAGTAGTCCATCCAATTAACTCATCATTAATTTTAATAAAGTTGACATTGGGTTCATAATTAAAATAAAAAAAAACATAAAATAAAAAATAATTTTTTTGTCATTAATAACAAAATTAAGATTTGAAAGTAAAATAAAAAAAGGAATTGTTTTAATGAGTTGTTTAACGTGTAACCATGTGCTAATTACTTCCTCTTAAATAAAATATAATCAAATGTGGTAGTTAATGTTCGTTGAAATTTTTATCTATATACATGAACTTTTTAATTATTATTTTTGTTTATAATTCATTACAAAGAAATACAAGTTTAATAACCATTAAATAAATAAGACAACTTCTATGGTATTTTAGGGAAGAAAAAAAAGTACTATCAAAATTTTAACTAATATTTGCATTAGTTTTTTACTAGGCATAATTGCTCATGTGGTCTCTTAACTTAATTTTAGATAACACTTTAGTTTTTTTTATTTTATTTTTTCCGATTTAGTTCTTTATTTAATTTTACTTAAACAATTTAATCTTTTATGTTTTAAAGTGTTAACAATGTTATCCTTTTTTTTTTACAAAAATTCATTAAAATTTTCAAACAAAACTCATAAAATTAATTATCATTTTCAATATAATGCAAATTTCATCAAATTTATAACTCAAATCTTCAAATAAAACTCATTTTTTCACTCTTTATATTTTCAAATGTTATTAATAAAACCAAATAGAAGACTAAATCGGAAAGAAAAAAAAGATAAAAGACATAATATTAAAGTGTTTATTGAAATTAAGTTAAGGTCCGCATAAGCAACTGTGTCTTCTCACTAACTCATTTTAGTGGTTTATTAAATCAATGGTACAGATACATTTATCTATGTAATTTAGTAACCAACAATTATATAAATTATTATGTGGATTAAAATTTTTATTGAAAAATCATGACAAACTTATTTAAAGTTTTTTCAAAAAATCATTTGAAATTTTAATCATGAAACCACCATAATGAAAGTAACTAATATATTAAAGTCACATTATTAACTATTGGTCAATAAGTTTTGATAGTATCGAATTATATTAATTTATTAATGTACTATAGAAGTTCGCAATAAATAATACTAATAAGTAAATAAGAGAACAACAACAAAAAAGAAAGGGAAAAAAATATCTTATGAGCATGAACCAGAACAACTATGTAAGGTAACATGTCATATTTACATATAGACTCAAATATACATGTCGGCAATAAAAACGCAAACAAACACAATTCTACTAATAAAAATAATTATATCCATAAAATACATTGAGAACTCAAAATATACAACGACATACGCCACAATATCTATATTAATTAGCATATCTATTAACATTGATATCAGGTCTATTGAAAATCATCACAACTGATTAACATATATCAAACCATACAAACCACAACTATCATATAGATCTTATTTTCACAAACTTGTCACAGTTAATAATTATCATTTTTTTCAATTTATTAACATTAATTTTTTTAAATAAAATTTCATTACTTCCATACATTCATTTCATATTTATATGTAAATATTTCCTCAAATCACACGTCACATTACACTTTTACTTTTTGAACAACCGTTATACGCAATCCACACAAATATTGTTTTTCTCCCAAATATATTTTTTCCAGAGCGTGAAGATATTCATATATAAATAAATTTAAAATAAATTTTATTTATTTTAATTTGATTTATAATATTTATTAGTTTTCTTTAATTTAGAATCATAATAATTTTAATTTAAGAATTAGTTAGTCTTATGTGCAACGAAAGATAGTTGAAAAACTAGAAATTGATAAGTCTAAATAAATTAGAAATTCTCTCTTTGAGATAGTTTGAAATGAATTAAAATTTCTAATATGAGAACGATGATGAAATGTCCCTTCGTTTGAGAGTTGTCGAATTAGAACATGATTTGCTTAACATTATAGTTATTCCTTACTTTCCCTTTTATTTTACCACTTTGTATTCCGAGAAGACATGTGATAATCTTTGTTTTCTCTTTGAGTGTTTTGTATTATTGAGATATTTGAAATTTTTTGTTGTTCGTAAGGGTCATATCATGTATACATATGAAGATTTATTTGGGTTGATGTTGTTTTTGTTGAAATTTCGAGGACGCTGTTTTCGAGAAAAAAATGTTTGGTTTTAGTTTCATCATTTACTTCACTTGCAATTGGTGTTATCCAAAAATTCACTTGCAATTGTTTTGATCTAAATTTCACTTGTAATTTTATTTTTTTTGCTTTCATATATATATATATATATATATATATATATAATTATTTTATATATATATATATATATATATATATATATATAATATATATATATACTTATATATATATATATTTATGTCAAATCTGAAAATTTAAGAGCCTAAATCAATTCAGGAATATGGAAAGCAATTCAAATATGTAGAGAGAAATTGTAAAATATAAGTTTACAAAAAAATTATTTAGCAAAAAATAAAATCTAGAATTGTCACATTGAAACATCAATATTTTTTTAGTTTTGTTACCTCTGTTAGCATCGTAAATTTTATTTTGATACCTTATCTCCGCACGTATTTGGATCACTTTAGTCATTTAGTTCTAATTTTTCTTATTGTTTTGATAATCTATTTGAGTGTGTCTTCATTTATTTAGTTTTTCTTGTTATTCATTTTAATACAACACAATACATGTAATTCTCCAAAGTAAGTGCGATTCCTTGATGTTATCGAACCTTCGCACGTAGGACTATAAAACACAACAAAGTATTAATATATGTTAGAACCTAGAGTATGTTAATGTGTGAATTTAAAAAATGTTGAAGTCCAAAATCGGAAAACTCTTCATATTTCTGTAGTTTTCAACTCTATAAATATTAAAGTCTCACGTTGGATAGAAAACAGATGTGGTTTTGCTTCCATCATTATATAATGAGTTTCAGACTCGTGTGTAAAGTACACTAAAATTAGAAGCATTTTTCAACTTTCCTTTTTCTCCTTTTTCTATTTTGCCTCGACTTATTTCTGAGCCACATCTCCCCTTTATGTCCCTTTGATATTTAAGAGCGGTTTTGTACCGTTGTCCCTTCGATTTTTAGAGCATTGTTATGTCGTAGTCCCTTCGATTTTAAGAGGGGTTGTTATGTCGTCGTCCCTTCGATTTTTGGAGCGGTTGTTAGTGTCGTAGTTCTATCGATTTTTAGTGGTTATAATACCACTATCCTTTTAGAGTGGTTTTTATGTCGTAGTTCTGTCAATTTTTTTTAGTGGTTCTAATACCACTATGAGCGGTTTTTGTGCCGTAGTCATTTAGAGCATTTTTGTGTCGTAGTCTTTTAGAGCGCGGAGTGACATTAATTGTCATATTGAGAGTGACTTTAACCGTCATATTGAGGGTGTAATTCTAGAACGGTTATCTACGGTGCAGTAATAAACTCGATATAGTAAAAGAGTGACCTAGTCTTGCGACTCAGCCCAGTTTGGGTAGTGTCACAAAATATTGATAAAGAGAGTACCTAGTCTGCGACTCAGCCAGTAGTATCTTCAGTGGCATAAATTAATTTTGAAACAGATTTCGAAAATAAAAAACTAACAATTTTAAGACGTTTCTTTTTGTCGTGTCAACCAATATATTACTAGATTTGGTTTTGTTGTCTCTAATTCAATGAAATGTTTCACTTTGAAGCAAACAGAAAATGATAAGAAACCTAAAGAATTAATTCAACGGGCTTGTAATGATTTGTACGACTACTACAGTTTCAGCAATACTGCTAGAGGATGTTTGGGATGCTTTTAAGAAGAAATATGATACCGAGAAAGTTGAGGCTAAAAAGTATGTTGTGAGCCGCTACCTGGAGTATTAGATGAATGATGACATATTTATGGATGGCTCACTCCCGTGAAATTCAGAAGATAGCTCATGAGATCCATCTCTTAAGGTATGACGTTAGATGAAAAATTTCAAATTGTTGTTATTATTGACAAACTACCTCTGCTTGAAGGATTTCAAAAATTATCTCAAGCATAAAATAAAAGAATTTTCTATAGAGAGTCTTAGAGATAAAGAGAAAACATAATATTGTTTATATTTTTTTGTTTTTTGGTTTTCTTCTGAAATAAGACATAGAGGCAGATTTGTACACCAATTCTAAATATGATATTTCTATTTCGTTACAAATTAAGGTAATGATATTCATGTATGCATTGGTTGTTTGGACTTAGTCGCGAGTATGTGACGACAGTTCCTTGAAAAGGCAATATGATTCAGAAATATACCCAACGGTGGAGTATTGAACATGAAACTCTGAAGAGCATTTGTTCAACGGTGGACATTGTCCAATGGTGGAACTTTTTGCTCTACAAGGTGGGTGACATTCTGGAATCATGCATTGACATATAGTCTAACAAATAGGATTTGTACATTTTGGTTGATTAGTATCTTTGGTGCTTTGTAATTTTAACTATTAAATGAATATATGATTTATTTATATTATTGCTATAATACCTATATATGCATGCTTATTTTCTCTATGTTTGTATTTGGGGATGACCCTTATATTTGACAAAATGTCATATATAGTGTTACTTGACCGAATAATGTCACGACCAACCTAGTAAGAGAAATTAATGCTAGAAACACAATAGCATGTATGCTTGGAGTTCCGATATACTTTTGTACTGGTGTTAGAACTTGTTGAGAGAGTTTTCCACAAACGTCCAAAGTTATGACCAACTAGGATTTATTTTTGGGTAGTAAAAAAACCAAGAGTTTTGCCTTTAGGAGTTTTATTTTATTTTACATATTAAATTTTATTTTTTATATCGCGAACACTCGTTCATTATTTTTGAAAAAAATTATTGAAAAAATTTATTAATTGATTTTAAAGTTAAATGAGTATTTAAGATAATCTCATAAATAAATAAATAAATAAGAACGAATTTGTATCTTTACGTTTAGAATTTTGTTTGTTAATGTCTCAAAAAAGCGGGATTTTACAAAAGATACCAAAATTGGTCTTATTTTCGAACTTGGGGTTGTTTGACTTAATGTCAGAATCACCGATCCTAAGCGAATTAAACTCTTCTTGTTTAGAGCCTATAAATGTGTATTCATTGGGTATGCCAGTAAACAATAAAGTGTATAGGTTTTATGACCTAAATGCGAAACTGATCATATAGTCAAATGATTCTTGACTTCTACGAAAATAAAATTCCCTTAAAAATCGAGAAATAGTGGGCAGAGAACAAAGTCACGTTCATTTGACAAGAGTGTAGCAATAAGGCGAACAGAAACGCAAATAAGTAAGAGAGTCTGAGTTACTAAAGATTATGGACCCGAATAGACGATCTATTCTTTAGAAGAATGATCCTGCAAATATTAAAGAAGTTTTTTCATCATTGGATGCAGATTTATGGCAAACGCTATAAACGATAAAATGGATTCTCTAGAGTCTAACATGACATGACACTTAGTAGACTTGCCTCCTGATTTCAAATCTATAGGTTGTAAATGGATTTTTGAAAAAGAAACTAAAACCCCGATAGAACTGTTGATTAATACAAGATCACCTTGTAGCAAATATTTTAGACAAAGAGAAAATATAGATTTTCTTCGAAACTTTTTCACCAGTCACTAGAATAACATTCATTAGGGATACTCATTTCACTAGCAGCTATTCATAATTTGGTGATATACCAAATGAATGTCAAAACAATTTTTTTAAATGGTGACATGGAAGAAGAAATCTATATGGAACAACCTTGAAGGTTCTGTACTTCATGGACAAGAAGACAAGTTTTGTAAGTTAAATAAATCTTATATGGTCTTAAACAACCTCCTAAGCAATAACATTAAAAATTGGATAACTTGATTATATCGAATGAGTTTAAAGTGAATGAAAGTGACAAATGCATTTATTACAAAATCTAAAAATGGAATTTCATTATCACTATGTAAACTACCTACTCATATTTTGATTCAAACATTCATGTTGTAAAAATTGTGAAATGATTGTTGTGTAACAACTTTGATATGAAAGACCTCAGAGAGCTAGTGAAGCTAGTGTAATCATTGGAATCAAGATTACTAGGTCAAAAAGTGAATTTCTTTTGCATTTAGTCTGACAATTTTGAAAAGATCCAAAGAAATACAAATATTTTGAATGCAAACCTGCTGCACACCATATGATCCAAGTGTGAAACTTTCTAGAACGCCGGTGAATGTGTTAGACAAATTGAATATGCCAGCATAGTTGGAAGCCTCAAGTATGCTATGACTGTACTAGACCCGACATTGCCTACGTCGAGGAAATATTGTGCAGGCTTACCAGTAGACTTAGTATGGAGCATTGGCACGGTATCAAAAGAGTCTTGAGATACCTAAAAGACATGAGTCTCGGATTGATTATCAAACATTTCCTACCATACTTGAATGATACAATGATGTTTGATGTGAACACCTTATCAGATGACTCAAAAGCAACTAGTTGCTATATTTTAATATAGTTGGTGGTATTGTATCTTGGAAATCATTGAACAGACGATATTGAATCAGTCTAATATGGATCTGACAATGATAGCATTAGCTACTACTAGTGAAGAAACGAGATGGTTGAGATGCTTGCTAGTTGATATATATTTATGTGAAAAACATATGAAAGATGTGTTGATCCATTGTGATAGTACCGCAATTATTGAGAATCGTTATTACGATGGTAAAGAGACCACAAATTCGTCGTAAGCACAACACTTTTAGAAAGTTACTTTCTAAAAGGAACTGTTATCGTGAATCATGTATGCATTGATGAGAATTTAGCAGATCCTTTGACGAAAGGGTTAGCTAGCGAGAAATGTCCTAAATACATCCAAAGGGATGAGACTAATGCATATAGAGCCACTCATGATGGTAACCCGACCTAAAAGACTAGGGATGACATTTAGATCCATACCCAGTGGGTACCCGCAAAAAAACCACAATGGGTTTAGAGTAAAAACCGTATAATGGGTATGGGACATGGGGACGATTAATTACCCGCAGAATTAAGCGGATATGGGTGCGGGTACGGGTACTATAGTATCCACCCCGCCCCGCACCCGCACTTACTATAAATATATTATTTATTTATTTAGTATTTATTTATTTATTATATTAGTGGTTTAGTTTAATTAATTATTTTCTTTTATTGGTTTTAACATCTATTTAATATCATTGGACCATTACAATTTTATAATTGAAACATAAACATTTTCAAATTTTTTAAGAATCTGAATATGATAAATAGGTAAATAATTGTGATTTTATAACTATAGTTATATCTTATAATCGTGACTTTATACTGATATACTTGCAACTTTGTATCAATATCTCAGATAATATTGTCGTATGACTTTGCAACTTCATAAAATCTTATTATGGATATTTAAATATGTATTGTAACGAGTGTTCATTTGAAATGTTTTGAGTTAGAAAAATATTTTGGTTTTATAATCTTTTATAATTGGATTTAATATATTTGAATAATTTTTAAATTTAAATCACAATAATATCATTTATTTATCGAATTTTTTTAGTTAAAGTGTGGGTAACGGGTATGGGTACGGGCACTTAAGTACCCATAGGATAAGGGACGGGTATTTAAAGTTGATATCCAATAGGATACGAGCACGGGTATGGGTATTTTTTTAAATCGCGGGTATGGGAACTGGGTACTATAGTACCCTATCCCAAACCCTACTCATTGCCATCCCTATAAAAGACTGGGAGATCTCAAAAATTAGGTTCAATGGGTAATAACAAGTCGTAAAGTGATTATGAGATGAACATGCTATTATATCTTAGAGAAGCACGATTCTTGAAGCGATGAAAGGATGAGGTAATAAAATCTTAATGAGATATATACTCTTGCGGAGTGGAGTACCTAGCTACATGAGCACTCTTGATTCACCATGTGAATGTGGAGTGATGTCATTTCCTGTGAATTTTGAGGTAGAACTCCTAGAGCTTTCTCTATACTAGGATAGATGTGTAAGGCAATTAATGCACATGCTTTTAGGAAATACATCATATGAAAGGTTGTGTGTTGCGGATTGTTGAAAATATAGAGTATGTTAATGTGTGAATTTTAAATTTGTTGAAGTCCTACATTGGAAAACTCTCATATTTGGAGCAGTCTTCAACTCTATAAATACTGAAGTCTCACATTGGATAGAAACACATGTGGGTTTCCTTCCATCACTATATAATGAGTTTTTAAACTCTTGGTGAAAAGTACACCAAAGATGGATGCATTCACAAACTTTCTCTTTTCTCCTTTTTTTTATTTTAGCTCGACTTATTTCTGAGCCACATCACCCATTTCTTTATGTTTCTTCAATATTTTAGAAGCAATTTTGTACCATCGTTCCTTCAATTTTAGAGCGGTTGTTATGTCGTTGTCCCTTCGATTTATAGAAGCGTTGTTATATCGTCGTCCTTTGATATTTAGAGTGGTTGTTATGTCGTAGTTTCATCGATTTTTTGAGTGGTCATAATACCACTATCCTTTTATAGTAAGTTTTATGTCGTAGTTCTGTCGATTTTTTAGTGGTTCCTAAATCACTATGAGCGGTTTTTGTATCGTAGTCTTTTAGAATGATTTTTGTATCGTAAGTCTTTTTGAGTGGTTTTTTGTACCATAGTCTTTTTTTATTTATGAGTGGTCATAGTATCATATGCGAGTGATTAAATCGTCATATTGAGAGTGATTTTAACCGTCAAATGAAGGGTGTATTCAAGAACAATTTTATAAGGTGCAGTAGAACTCTAATGCAATTTGTCTGAGATGTTTTATCATGGGGACTTGTGGTTGATAGTCTGTCTTTGCCCAATTTAGGCAGTGCCACGAAACGTCTTAAAGAGAGCCATTTAGTCTGCGACTCAACTCAGTAATATCTTCGATGGTATAAATTGATTTTGAAACAATTTTCGAAACTCAAAAACTAACAATATATGTTATGTCCAATATGTAAGTTAACATTATCATTTGTAACATATGTAGTTTGTTCTAATTTTTTTCAATGTTCCCTTTTATTTCTCAAGTAGTCTTTGAGACATTTTATCAAACATTTTTTTTTAGTGTTCGTTCTATTCTCACGTAATCTCTAAGACATTTTATCGGTCCGCAATTCTTTCACGAATAAATCACTTAACTAAATGTTATGTGAAAAACCAACCTACAATCAACTAGTGAGTTGAAATAGTTAAAGCAACTAATTAAATAATGTCTCTTTTTTCAGCATTTGAGACAACTTGTGGTCATATTCTTCCTACAACCAATATACTACTACTATTTTAAATAATAAAAAATCATTAATGAGTTATTAAAATATATAAACTTTAATTTCAAATTTAAGCAGAGTTCCTATAATGTATAAATTAATAAATTAATCGTTTTCAAATAAATTAAGTTCCTTAATCGAGAATTACACAGTTCAGCAAAACTCTAACTCATTGGGGGTGAAAACTCCTTCCAATCCCCGTAGAAAGCCCGGAAGAATTGATTTGAGAATAACAAGACGTTTGACCAATTGAATCATCATAAATTAAACACATCATGCCCTAAAAGTGAAGGTGAATAAGAGAGCTGGGTGAATTATGCGAAGAAAGAAGAGTCTTCCTTCTCAGCTCCTTATTTTGAATTCAATTCTTCTTCATCTCCCACCCTATCCGCCCTTCCTTAACAAGATGACTCAGAGCAAGCCAAGCAAATTCTTACGTTACTACATCTTTATTTTAGCGCAGATGGGGTGTAAGCACACAATGAAATAGGTGGGGAGTCACATTTCTTTATAAAGCCCAAAAGCACGTTAGCCTTCGGACTAAGGCGTGACCATAGGGATCTCACAATGTAGAATGAGTTGAAGCAAGATGTGTGTACAGTCGGATAGGCGTGACCATGGTGCTTTAGGTAGCCTCTTTCATTTCACGATGTTGGGTTCATTCGTGAACGAGACAAGTTTAGCTAGGAGCCTCCTTATTGCCCAACCCCCTTCTTAGTTGCCGAAGTATAGGCCCACGTGAGATCAAAGTGACATGTCGTCTGTTCGCATTGTTTTGGTCTTGAAGTGCTTTGAAAAACATAGATATATTATTTACACTAGAACACTCATGATAGACCCACCAGGAACACATTCACTACTGGACATTGATTGGTCTTTATGATTCCCATAGATATACAATTCGAATTGGCTACCAGTACCTATTAAGTTAAGACTGCTCGAGTTCTTAAGATCGGGAAGGGGACCCCTAGTGCAGGTCAATTTAAGTTCCAGTTAGAGACCTGGTTCGAGATGCATATCTTGAAAAGAGAGCCATCACCTCGACAATTCGAGAGCCAAATCTAAAAGCTAAATTAAAAAGCAGTTGATCTTGATCCAATTCTTCGATGAATAGTGCAAAATATGGTTGAAACCCCTAAATGAGAACCTATCAAACGATCATTTTTAATAGTGTTGCTCGCCATAAATATCTTTTTGAGGACAACAACATCAAAAATTGTAGTGACTTACGAATCTTTCTTCTCATAAAGACCATCGAAGAAGACATATCCGCCTTGAAGACCTTCAGTAAAGTCGCCTATGGAAAGAGCATACCCAACCAATATGAGCATGTCTGAGACTTGCCATTCCTTGGAATAAGTTTTCCATGGGTATTGATTCATTACCGATTGGATTGAATATGCTTGCTTCTATTCCTTCTCCGAGCAATTAAACGTGATTGTTATAGATTGTACGGAATCCCTAGCGATTAAGTGATAGGTGGAAAGTGTGACACCATAACCCAACATAATAATATATAGATAATTATATTATATTTCCTATAAAACTTTGCAGCATATAAATAAAAATATGTTTACAAGAAATAAAAGCTTTTTTTTTTAACTTAGGATATCACGTTCTCAAAAATCAAAGAACACTTAAACTTATTTTCTTCATTAAAATAGTGTGATCTCAATAAAGCTGATTTAAGTATTATTACTTGATTTAATTTAAAAAACTTACTAGTACTCTATGATTTTCATACAAAAACCTCGTTTCAAATTAAATTAGTAAAATAACAAATTTAACATTATTTTCGATATCACCTACCAGAGTGTGGTTCCTCCCAACTTGAACTTCAAGATTTCATTAACTTGTAACAATTGGGATTTCGCAACGCAGGGTCAAGCCAGTCAAACACAAACAATGAATGAGGTGAGTTTCAAAATCACGATGACAGTATAATACAACTAAGAAGAACACGCAAACAATATAATAGAACCGTATCATTACACAAACATTCTATCAAGAAAAATATCACATTAAAAAGTAAAATCACTCAAGGAAAATCAATAAATTTCACTATAACATCAAATCGTCTAAGAGAAATTATCACCACACATGATACATATTAATCACAGTAAAATAATCACAATAAAATGCAATGTTATGCATGAGCTGAGACCTACTTCACAATGTGCACCATTCTAACTCTGAAGTATTTGGTTAGGAGGCTTGATACTATGCCACCATCTCGGTGGACGGACAATTCAAAATGGCCTTGTCCTCATAGACCCCTCAACTCAACTCGAGAAACATATACGTGACAATCGAGGTAAATTGTGTGGTGTGTGGGTAGCTCCTGACATTTGGAGTGCTACCTCCAAATCACCTAGGAATTTCATTTCCCAAATACCTCCAAAGGTCTAACAATCTTGGCTTAAGGCTCGACAACAGACCGCCACGATCAAGCTCATTCATTTGTACTTCCCCGGAATCACTAGGCTTGTCAGGCCCTACCTATTTGATGACAAAATGGTCTTCATCTTCACAAAATCTCAATATTATTTTTCTCCCCTCGTTGGCCTATGATACTCCATTAAGACCTTCAATCTCAAACATAAATTTGAAATCACAATTATTTCACCAACTATGAGGTTACTTCAATATTCTCATCACAAATTCACAACATCACTCTCATTAATCATATCTCATCACATAAACTCATCACAAATGTATAGTATCACTATCATCATCATACATCATCAATAGCTTGTCACAAATTTATAACATCATTATTATTAATTATAGATCATCATAATCACATAAGCTTATCAAAATGAATTCACTTTTTATTATCACATCACATAACACGTCTAATTAAACATATACATAAAAGTTCATTCGACCATCCAATATCACAATAATATCAAATATCTCACATTTGAATAAAAGTAAATCAAACATCACAATAATATCAAATATCACACATTTAGCGAAGTTAAATCAATCAGCACCTTATAAATACTTTTATTTCATATTTTAATCTCACAAATTCCCATATTTTAATTAATCAATTTATCACTCAAAGGGTTTATGCCGTACGTAGCGAGCCCAAATGAATCATTGGAAAATACGGTTTTCCCGTTCATCTCACATTATATTATATTCATGAAATTCAAACGTTTCTCTCAGTCCTTACCTTATTTCGACGCTTTCACACATGAATACGATTCCACGAGAAAACCATCTTTGTTCTTTGACTTTTTGTCCTTCAATCAATCTAACTGGATAGTTATGGGTAAACGTCAAAAATAAATTATGAGAAAATACTCTAAAAACTAAATTTCGAATTCAGTCAGGTAGGAAATTACCATAAATCAGAAAACCATTCAGTGGAATATATAATCACTTTCACACGATCGTTTTTGGCATTGGTTTCCACTCAAATCGGACTTACGGTGAAGAAGAACGGTGCAAATAACAAATTCAGTAAACTGATAAGTCGAATATTTTGAAGAAACCGGAGTTTGCTTAATAATATGAAAAAATTATGTTAATTGGCTTACGCTAAATAAATGAAACAACATACTTCAAATTAGGCGAAAATGAGAAAATTTTTCTGGACAGTTATGGATGTGTCAAACGATAGGCTTGTTGTTGGTTTCCTCTTGGTTTTAACGGGTGGCTGTTCATTCCTTATTTCTTCTATTTATTTATTTTATTTACAATTTAAATTCTTTACCACACATGGGTCAAGCCCATTAGTCTCTTTTTAGTTTTTACTATTACTGTTTTTATTTTATTTTTTAAAATACAATTGTCATTATAAAACATTATTAATATTTGAAAACTATAAGTTATAAAATAAAATAATTAATCTTTTAAAATACATTAATAACCAAAACTCTCATGTTCAAAATAATCCCTACAATAATACTTATTTTTCCAAATACTCAAATTAAAATATTACCATCATTAAAGAATAATCGAAATTATAAAATAAATAAATATAACATCAACACTTTATATTAATTACTAAATCTTAACAAATATATATAAAATCACAATGTTATAATAAGTATATAAAAATAAGGGAAATCAAACACAATATCACTAATATCTCAAGATAACTATTTATATAAAAAAAATAACTAAAAATAGAAAATAGTTATAAATAATTGAAAT